>NMRB01000725.1:213214-258581 GCA_002633025.1 Notospermus geniculatus
GTAAGAAGAAGATGCCCATATTCCCAAATAATGAAATGACTGTTTTATTTACAAAATATGCACAGTAATCTACTTCAACATGAAATGACAGATAAACTAATTTAACAACCAGTAAATTAATAACAATTACTCAAATGAACCCGATTTGAAATTGTCAGATTTACCTGATCTATGTAACAACAAACAGATGTACCCGATCTATTTGTGACGAATAGATTAAACCGATCTATTTGTGAGAGAAACTGAGGCCCCATTCACGTGGCCTCCGTAGGACCTGTGAATTTGTCAAGTGGGTGGTTGCACCTTCCACCCCTATAGATGGCAGCACATGTATGAATTTATTTCAGTGAGACGAGAGCATCTTAAGCCAGCAGCACAGCAGGTGATATCACAATGAGGGGGTCGCCACTTCTCCACGGAAAGATGTCGCTGCGACCAAATCAGGCCTTTTCATTGTCTTCAGGACGTCATCGCCGTGGCAATGTGCGGTGCGAGCATGAAGCCACAACGTCACGGCAGTGTGACGTTGACGTTCTGTACAACGTCACAGTGGAAAAGTGGATACAGTCGCAGCGCCATCAAATGGTCGAAAAAATTAGGCTACCTCCCCATTGAAGTAATCGCCACCGATCTTCTCGCCAGCCACCACAGACAGGGCAGCATCAGTTTTGGTATTGTTCGATATTGGGCGAGTATCGCCAGCAAGAAGATTCATGCATCACTGTCCAGCGCACACCTGGCATCAACAGCCAATTTTGCTCACTTGTGATCAGATTGCTTGTGATATTACCTGGTGTGCTGCTGGCTGCGAGATTAGAAATCACATCTGTAAACCATGCCACAGACATCATAAAACTCACAGAGATGAGGTAGCACACACAGGTTTTAGCTCCTAGGCATGGATTGCAGAGATGATTTTCATTCACTGAGATTTCTAAATGTGTGGCACAGGAAAGGGACAGGGAGCTTGGCCACCAGGGCCGACCGCACAGAAAGTCCAATAGTGCTTTTGGTGCCTATCGGCGGTTTAGTTACCGTATGGGAAAATGCGTTATAACTAGCTGCCGATAGGCGCCGGTAGCGCTATTAAACTTTCTTTGTGGTCAGACCAGATCTGTAAGTCCCGCAGAAGCCACGTGAATCAGACCCTTGATCAATATAAACAACAGACAGATGTACCCGATCTATCTGTCAAAGAAGCTGATCTATTACAAGTAGAATCAGATGTTCTGATTGGATGACAACACTTAACGTGAACAGCATACGTAACGAGTTGATTGACACATTGAACAACTTGAATCTGTCAAAACAAACATCGAGACAGCTAGGCCTATGTATCAATTTTCATCTCCAGTGATTTTGTTGAAATTGCTTAAATGCACTCCTCCACATGATAGTTTTTCCCCCCAAGCTGGCTCTCTAAGGGCAATTCAGCTGTAGAAAGCTATGGGCATCATTTGTGTCCCTGATATAAGCCACTCATCCACATGAAAATTTTCTCCCCCAGGTTGGCTCTCTATGGGCAACTCAGCTGTTGAAAACTATGGCACTGGTCAAGGCATAAGCCGTAACGAAACCAACACAGGTGAATTGCCCATCGAGAGCAAACTTGCTCAAGAGAACTCTCACGTGGACCACGCTGTCGCTAAGTTCTATTCACTTCCAGCGTGCACTGAGACCGAATTTGCATGAGGAAACACTCATGGAAAGGTGCCTTTTAAGCCAACAGCACACCAAGTGATATCGCAAGCGATCTACTCGCCATCGATCTTCTCGCCAGCCACTGCAGACTAGGCGATATCAGCTGTTGTATTGTTTGACATTGGGTGAACAGTGCTGGCGAGGGGATTTCACGCATCACTGTCCAGCACACACCTGACATCAACAGCCGATTTTGCTCGCTTGCGATCAGATCATTTGCAATATGTGACCCGGCACAGCAAAATGAGTTGGAAGTCGCACAGAAGAAGATCGAAGGTGGAACCAGACAGCAACCACAGAAATAGACCAAGTCAAATTTCACAATGGGCAAACAATCCTGAAATCAGCGAACCGTTGGTGTCACCTTGGACATGTTGGGTCTTCTTATGTGCGCATTCCAACTCATTTTGTCGTGCCGGGTCACATATAGCCTGGTGTGTTGCTGGCTTTTGACTACAATATAAACAGGACTAGCTTTTTCCCTTCTTGAATTCCTTTGGTACGAAATGCTGGACTACACCATCAAGGGCAAATAAGACTTGCAGTCCGAGAACAAGTACTTCATCAATGCCATCTCTTCCTTATAAATTACTAGTCTCCACATTTCATTATTTTACTCAGTAGACTATGAGTACTGCTTTGGTGTCCACTTGAGACAGTTTGAGTCAATCACCTTGTTACTGTGTGCAGACTTGCGAGCCTTTTTCTCCAGATATTCATCAAACAATTCCTGAAAATAAACAAAATTAAAGACTTATGTCAATAGACAAATCCCAAATTGACGTAAACGAGAAAGATCTGCGCACTTCCGCCGAAATCGCAAACACAACCTCGGTCTGAAACTGAATGACGTGACGCAGAGAACCCCACAACAGTGACTTCGACAACGTTGCGTCAGAGTCGACCATTGCTGAATCATGGATTGTGTCACGTCAGCTGGTTTCAGGTCGAGGTTGTGTTGGCGATTTTGGCGGAAGTGCGCAGGGAATTTGGGATTTGTCTGTAGATCCACTCAACTCATTCTTAGATCATAACCTTGGGAGGGAATTCTCCTAATATGTGAGGCAGAGTAGGAAAACATTTCACTCTTACCTGTTTCTTCAATACTAAATGTTTCCCTTTCCAGTATTTCAACATTCCCAGGGCCTGCAGGGTGCTGACGATGTCATTGGCATTGATGGCTGTTTCTTGGCTAATATCTGAAGAAAAAAAACAATTTTAGAGAATACCGAACAATTCCAACCTGTCAGTCCAGTGTCACACCCTGACAAGGGCAGGCCATCATCCATACAGCCCATGCAAAATATCCAGGATCTACCCCTGATATAGCAGGGATCGACTTCAACACTAGGACAGGTGCATACCTTTGATTGTGACTTCACTTCCTGTAAAGTTATACAAGTATTTGAGCAAGACTTCTTTCCAGTAACTGCGATAGCTGATGAGACCAAGATCTGAGAGCGGCCGCTCGGGTGAGCCGACCTTTTCTTCTACTTTGCTCAGGAGGTAACCTGCAAAGATAGCACAAAAGCAGAGCTCTATTATAGCTGATAGAGACCTCGAAATTTTGTTCATGAACTTCGAGTTCCAGGGTTTAGAAGGAAGAAGAAACAAAATAGGGAAACAAGGTTTGATACGTCAAAGGTATTGTATAATATTCGATTTTTCCATCAGGGCTTTCTATCAGGACAGCAGAGTTCTATACCCAATTGGTCACATTTGTTCATTTTGACATCTATATTAAGGACACCTTGCAAATAATAAGGACATCACCAGGCATTCCCAAAGATGTCTCAATAGAGGTTCCATTGTTGTTATTTTCCGATGCATACTCACTGAAATCGATCAACATCTTCCCATAACCCTGTCTCATCGATTGAGGTAAAGTCAGTATACATGACACGTTGTAGTTGAGAAATGACTTCTTTTCCTGAAAACAGAAGGAAAGCAAACATCAGACAGGAAAAAATTCCAGAAATGTAAATGAAATTCACTTATTTTCTGACTAGGATGGGAGATATTTGTGACCCGTGACAGCAAAATGAGTCGGAATGCGCCGGAAAGAAGACCCAAGATGACACCAGAGAACAATTGCAGAAATGGACAAAGTCAAATTTCACAATGGGCAGACAATGCTGAAATCAACAAAAGGTTCGTTTACCATCGGTCTTCCTCTTTGCGCATTCCGACTCATTTTGCTGTCATGGGTCACATTTTGTAATCAAATTGCTTTGACTATCCTACCTTGGAGAAATAGCCAACGATATGGCATCCGTGGCTATTGGCTGTTGTCATGACATAAAATAGGAATGGTTCGACATCATAGTATAACGTCTTGTGGTCGAGAAATAACTTGGCTAGTAAACACAAGTTTTGGCAGTATATCTGGAATCATTGAAAGAGAACTCAATAAGGAAAGCAATCAGAGAATGCAAACTTTGAGCCCTGCTAGCCAAGTGGCTATCACGTCCGCTAAGCAAGCAGCAGGTCCCAGGTTCAAATCCAGCCAGGGTCATATGGAATATCATCCCTGGCTCTTCCCGTCCGTCGCACGGGACAGTAAGCCATGGCCAGGGCCAATTACACGATGGCTTCGGCCTTGATGGAAACAAACAAATATAACATGGAGTAATTCGCTTTGATTCCCACCTTATTTCTTTTTCCATCCACTTCAAATACCGATATTGTACCTTTCCGATATATTTCATCGCCAGGCGGATGCCGCCAGACACACTTGGCCTGCAAAAGAGGGGAGATTAGACAAAGGCCAAACTGTCAGGTCATTATTGGCATCACATCGTATCGTGTCGGTTACATGCCCTCCCTGTTTGGCTGGAGGTGGGATACAAATATCTGAGATACAAAGTTTCTTTGATACTTACTAAATGTCTCCGCAGTATCGTTGACGTTTTCATATACTTCAGACAGAATTCACACAGATAAAGTTTCTGAAGCCGAGAATATTCCTCCGGGTACGGTGACGCGTACCACGTCTCCAGTTCATACCGCCCCATCTGTATGTGTTTTATTCTGTATTCTGAGAGCCCGTCACCGAACTGACAGTGCTGGATAGCCTCGAAAGTCTAGAGAGGGAAAATGAAACAGGTTACCTGCCTGATCTGACCAGTATAACTAGAACCTCACCAGTATACCAACTGGGAATCACTATAGCTGGAATATAGTTGAAATAGCTGGATTCACAAATCTTCGAACTTTGCAGTTCTGGTGCACAACTGAATACTCACACTGTCTTCTAGGGCTTTCTGTTGAGCCTCCCTGAACAATTTTAGATCATAATCTGATGTCACACCATTCAAGAGAGGTTCACGACTTTTCTCATGCTTGGTTTTGTGATTCCGTCGTTTCTCCCGTAGTTCAAACAGATTTTCACCTTTTGAAGAAACAATGCAGGGAAATATCACAATCTGATCCATTTTGAACCAACATGCAATTTTATGAAAAGTAATCTGATTAAGACTAGTCCAATAAATAAACAAATACGCACCTTTTATTAATAATCGGGCGTTTTTGAATGCGTCCCGTTTTACCCGCTGGTCCTCCGTGGGATTCTGTTTCCTCAAACCCATTCTGTTATCATGGATTTCCTGAATAGCTTTCGTTCTCTCCACCGCCATTCTGGTCCGCGTCGCGTACATTTCCTGAAAAGCCGAATAGAGTACACTATGTATATATACACGTTAAACTACGGAACCTCGGTTTTTTAGTTTTAATTAAATTGCCCCTCAGTGAAAAGTATAAGTACATGTAACCAGTCATCTCCGAATTTCGCATGATTTCGGGTATTTTTACTGAAAATACCCCTCAGTGAAACAAAGGGTCCAAACACAAAGATAGCATACACATGTCTCTACATTTGTACATACCCTGCATTCTTCAGCCGTCATGTTGTGGTAGAGTGGACATCCTGCAACTGTGTGGTGCCGGTCGAATTTCCCACTAAAATGGCCTGAATAGAATTGAATGAATTATATGAATGTGAACTATGGCAAGTTTCATACACGTAAAAAGGTTGAAATGGCTCATCTGGCCTGTGACATCTTGAAAATAACCAGCAGGGACAGTGTTCAGCGTTTTGAAATTGTGGATATAAACAGAATCGGTACATATGCCATCATTCTACCTGTTGAGTCACAGCCAGGGACTGGACATTCCTGGTTTGTCGAGTCCATTGATGTGGCCCTCAATGTCCGCGGTATATCCTCAGGTCGCATCTGATCTTTAGAAGGGACTCGTTCATATTTAATGCCCTGCTCACTGTCGCCAGCATCAGAACTGGAATCTGCCTGGGCTATCACTTTTCGTCTTTTAGAAGCTGAAATGTAGAAATAAACCGTTAAGTAATCAATATTTAACCTTTTTTTAGCCTCTAAAGACAAGGAAGGATACATTTTGTACTTGATTGGACTCCAGTCAAAAGCATCAAGCGAAAATCTGGGTAGATGAGTGTTTGGGAATCAATCAAAGTGTCCACTGGTTGTAGTATTCAACAATACTTCTAGCTTTATTTCTTATCTGAGTTCTTGAAACGTACCATTAGCTGCAGATCTCCGTGTTAATCTCCGTTCCTCAGGTGTACTCTCATCAGTCGAACTGTCAGCGATGAAATCAGATTCCTCAGAATCACTCAATAACTGGAAAGGTAACAAAGAAACAATACAATGTAGTTTTGGAAGGAAAAATTTGTGGTATGCTTTGCGAGTTTGGTATTGGTAGAGGTCCATGCTAGGTCTCAAATTCTAATCAAGTAAGTCTTCGCTCCAGTTCCAGGGCATGCTCATTTTGATGACATCATCATGGGCTAGGCTTCTCGACTCGAGGCTCAAGCAAACTTAGAACAGAACCGGCTAAGCAAGGCTACCCAAGAATACATTCACGGGATCGGGACACGCGAATGTTTCTGCCGCGTTGGTCGTGGACAAAGATGCGGCGCTGCAACAGATGTCTAGTGCCGCATAGCCGGGGGAGCAGTGACACTACTCACTAGTATATCATTCACGTAAAACTGTTAGTAAGTGAAACTAACGTGCATGGTGACGATGTATTTTTAGGCCCATGTCCATGTACATCTCAATGTACATCACACTGTACAGTCACTGCACTGTGTGACGCAGTTGACACCAAACAAAACGAATTTTAAGCACGTACCTCCCTTCTTTTCGGCATTTTAAGCCACAATCAACGTCTTCTTATGTTATTTTTACAAATTACTAATGAACTATGGCAAATTTCGTCCTTAAACCGTCATAATATCGGCTTTTTTCAAAGGAAATTCCGGATTGATTCAAAACTGTTACTAAGTTCACTACCGCGCCCATAGATGGCGCACTATACTTGACTTCCTCACCGGTAGGTGCGCTGCGATCGCTCGGCTCTACAGGGTGCTTCAAAAACAACATCACAGAAATTCTTTCCACAACAAGGCAAATTTTATCTCTTTTCTTGCTTGTAATCCTCAACGATCTGGTCATTTGATTCATAAAAGACTGAAATGGAGCTGTAGTAGTAAGCTTAGTGACGATGTAAGCATAGCTAGGTGGCCAGTTAGTTTCATATTTGACTAAAAAAGTTAAAAACTGAAAATTGAAGGTTTTGATTTGACGTTTGTGTTTTGTTGTTGTGCCGGTGTAACATATCTGAATGTTCCCCATCTGTGAGTGTTCCCCTACTATTGCTATTGTTTGACGGTATGAGCTGCGACTTGACAGTATGGCTTCGCGAACACACAGAGAAACGTGTCGATCTATCTGCCTCTGTTTCCAAAGCCCCCCCCTCCCCCGGCCAGGCCTATCATCACATTGTCATTGAAAGGCTGAGGTGAGGCCGCCCTATAGGAGAATCAGTCAGCGCGCGGTCCTACTAAACAGCGTCAGCAACAAATTTTAGCGTCAACAAGCGTCAGCAACATTAAAGTTGGCGTCAGCAAGGTTTTATAACATCCTCAGGGCGCCCTATGTCTCAGAATATTGTTGCAATGGTGTAAACCTGCACTGCTTTGAAGAAAATTAATGAAATTGAGGATTATTTTGGCTTTTTCGGGTCAAATTTAATTGCCGACGAAACCTTACTTCAGATTAGTTCTAGTTCCATCAGTTGCCGCTGCAGTCCCGAACGGCGCCACTGTCACTGTTTCGCTCAGAAATATTTTGAAGAAATGGTTAAAATTTCTTTTCTAAATCTTTATTTTACTGCTGGTTGATCCCTTAAACTTTAGTCTAGGCCTATATCAGTGTCCAAAAAGCCTTCCTGGACATATAAAACCTTGCTGACGCCAACTTTTAAGTTTTGCTGACGCTTGCTGACGCTAAAATTTGTTGCTGACGCTATTTAGTAGGACCCGTCAGCGCGTACTGTCGTTCTTTGCAATCTCTTCTAACTTAGTATGCAACTTGTCCTTTCAGATACCAACTGCAGCTTGGAAAACACCAACACACAACAGCGAGTTGAGTCAAGACACTAATTGATCTTTGAGCTATAGGCCTAGCTAGGCCTACTCATAGCTTGACCAACAGATGCAGACAGGACAGCAAGAAAACAAGTGTCGTGGTTAAGTTGTGGACGATGGCATCTGGTCGCCGTGGCCAGAATTTCTTCTCACAAAATTTGGCTTCTGCAACAGCAAATGGACAGAAAAGGGTATGAACCAAGAAAGTGGAGTTGGTCCAATCCAGCACTAAAAAGTTGGCCTATGTTAAGTGTCATTAATGAGGGCTTTCTGGGGCTAAGGGTCAAATACTCCTCAAATTGGAAAAGGCCCCTTCATCCGATATCCCTGATTGCCGGCAATCGGAAATAATGAAAGGGAACTTCCCAACTTTAGTCAAAATTGCCATCTGACCCATGATGCGATATTTCAGGAGGTGTTGGCAGCCCTGCAGAGTGGAGCCGACGTGAATAAAAGATCCAGTGATGGGATGGTCCCCTTATGTATTGCAGCCTTCTGGGGTTATGCAGATATCGCGGATGTCCTCTTGAAACATGGGTAAGAAAGGAACAGGAATGGGCGGCATCTTCTGGGTCCTCCAAGTCTTCCATTGTCACTACCATTGTCACTTGTCTCATCCATGGTCCTAGGCATAGACCACGCCCCAGGCGCGGATCCGGGGGGCGCACTCGGCGCGCACCCCCCTTTCGGCCAACAAATCTGTAAGATTGACCATGACATTCTGAAATTAGGAGCAAATTATTGAAATTCACTGCAGATTTCAATTTTTGCAGCACAGTACGTCCCCTCTTTTCCGAAATCGTGGATCCGCCCCTGGGCCCTGCCAAAGTTCCAGGTGCCAGTAGGTTGGCCCCATCCAACAGTCAGACCCTCTTCTATGTGGTAGAAAGGTGACTCTCTTTGACGGAGCAGGTTTTCTTCGCACACTCTGGTTTCCTCCTGCTCTGAGTTCAATTTGCCCAGTGTTGCCAATTTCAAATTTCAGGGCGGATGTAAATGCAACGAATGCAGGAACATGTTGGACGCCGTTACATTGCGCCGCATTTCAAGGTCATGGAAAAGTTCTCATGAAACTCATGGAATACAAGCCTAATCTTACCCTCAAGGATTCCCAAAACAGGTAAATTTGGTCTCAAAAACAGGTAAGCCAGGGCTCAAAACAGGCAAGTCAAGGCTCAGTGAATCGAAGATATTTATGCTCTTGTCCTTGAAATCAATTCTGGGTTCATCTCTGGGAAAAAATCAATACATTTCAGAGTCCAGTTATTTTGGTAATACATGTATTTTGTGTTCCTTATTTCAGGACAGCTGCCAATTTTGCTTCAGCCCTGGATGCTATCTGGCCAATATTTGCAGGTAATTAACTAAGATGACAACTGTGTACTGATGTGACATCTACCAGTGTTTCCGTTTGTCATTGTTTCCCCATATTGTAAATCTTGTTCATGATATTTTTTCATTCATTGTTGTACAGCTGCTGGATGCCGCAGGACTCCAAAAGCTGATCTTATCAGGATGGACATCGTACAGAAGGTAAGTCAGCTTCAGTACTCTGTGTACGGCACATAGGCAGATGTAAATTGGATGCACGATGCATCATACTACTGAACCTTGTACCCACAGGGGTATCTTGCCTGTCTTTTACAAGTGTGAACTGCTTCACCCATCACACCTTGACTCCTTTTCGATAGGTGCTTAGGTGAATCGAACCAAAGCCAATTATACCTATTCCAAATTTTGCAGGTTTATTCTGAAGAAGACCCAACCATTCCAAAGTCAGATTACGCCCATTTTTCACGCCCAGGCTCGGCCTACGCTATGAGATCACAACCCCCAAGTGGAATAGATACTCGTCGGGTAGGTACCATTTACTTCCCAACTGTTTTTTTAGGGCAATGGAACTAAAATTCCTGTCGATGTTTCCCTGTGCCACTTTGATAGTCCATTCACTTCTTACTTGCACACATTTCAGGACCATGCTGCAGCAACGGGTGATGTCCTAGCAGGAATAAGTGAGGAACCAGTATCAGGAACTAGTCGAGGATCATCATTTCAGATATGGCAGAACTGATAAAAATGAGGCAGGTTAAAGTTCACGTGAATCAAGTCTGGACTGCTGCAAATGTAGGACTGAAGTTCAATTATGAGGAGCCAGCAAATTACTGCCTTGTGGCGGGGCTGTAAGCAGTTGTACCTCAGGCCCAACGATGTCTTTAGTAGAGGGGTTCCACTGTATTTCTTTTGGATTTGCCACAGAATCTTGTACATTATATACACAAATGAGATTTGCATGATCATCCGTCCAGTATTTCTAAAAGGATTCTTCTTTATACACCTCCAGGCAGCACCTCTGATAGGAATTTTTGTTCGGTTTTTTGGTCGAATTGTACATCACTCCTCCATAAGCACATCATGTAATAGACGTTGTTTACATGACCATACTTGGAATGAAAAATAAAGTATATTTTCACTCATAAAATGTTTTATCTTAAAACCTGAGGCACTTACATCAATCCCAGAGACCGCTAATTGGATCAAGTACAAGCTGAAACACACCATTGGAGCATCCATAACATCTTTAGCGACAACTGGAATCCAATCATGATCCTAGGAACTCATCGATTTCCATTTCTTGTATCGGCCACCTCATGCCTCGTACAATGAAGGTCAGGTCATGTGTCCTAATGCCCACAATGCATGGAATGGTTTTCCACCGACTGTCACTGCATCTACCCCTTTCACAAGTACTTTAGCCCGCAAGGAACCTAAATGTTGGTAGGACTGCTGGTCCTGTCTCGTCCTCTTGGAGGAATCAGGCAAATCTCGATTACTCTGAGTTACATACGTTTTAATCCAAAGCTTTCCTGGGAAAAGTCATCCAGTATCAAAAGCAACTCTTTTCAGATTCCATTTCAGTATAATCTCTTCCATCTGTTGTAACAGTGTCATCACCATGGTAACGTGATAACATGGGTCAAGTTCCTCAAAACGGAGTAGACTTTCCTGAAAGATCAGAGTAGAATTGCAAATTACACCATCAGACAGAGTGGGAGCGTCAGCGCCTGTCACTTCGGAGGGTTTCAGTTTCATCCCGGTCAGCAGGTTTTCTCCAGGCACTGCGGTTTTCTCCTGCTGGACATTATATTCTCCCAATATTGTCAACAGAGCTAATAATTCCGTATTTGGTGCTTAACACTCAATATTGGCAAATTTAACGCAAGACTGTTTCAGCCCAAAGACACGGAGCAGTGCATAACAACACTGGAAGATTAGAAATATGACATACCTGGATTATCTGTAGCTTCTTCTTAAGCACCACGTCATACAGTTTCTTCATGTTACATTTCTCTTTCTCTGTCGGTTGTGTCATTAGATATTCACCACATGAAATTCTACAATGAAATTGAGGAAAGTGTTAAGGGCCTTGGTGAACCCGCACATACAATGGCTGAAATGCACTTCATAACAGGTAAACAGAGCAGATCAATGCACAGCAATCTGACAGCCCTTGTTGATCATTCAGCAACATCCGCTGGGTTTTCCTAGACCACCTAACATATCATCACACAGAATTTAGGTCAATGAATTTGGTACATGTATTTACCTTGTTTCCCAATTTCTAACCAGTATTCTGAGCAAACACTGAAGATTCCAACTAGGCCCATCCACCGAACAACACAGAGACATCAATAAATCACATTCCTTGATCATGGCAAGTTTCGCCTTCCATTCACTTTGTGGAAACAACACCTTTAAAATGTTGAAATCGTCTGAAAACGAAACCAGATTGAAATTTTCAAAACCTGTGAACATTTTGGTTACCCAAAATCTCTTTCATTCAAATTCTGGCCAAAGTTTTATCCCAAATTACATGTACATACCTTCTCTGAATGCCACAGAATTGTGCGGGTTCACTGGCAGAACAAAACCGTACTCAAGGAAGAGTTTGGTGTTATCATGTGGTCCATATGAGACGAACACTTGATCGTAGGGTTTGTATTTGTCCAGTGTTTGAATTGTGTAACAGTTCATGGATTTTTTAAACTCTGCCTTTACCTATAAGTAAAAGAGTAATAGTTTACACAAGCAACGTTCAGGCAAATTTTCTTATCTGTATACCAACGTCACGTGAAGCTTAGAGCGGTTTCCAGTGTTATATAGTTGCGGAGCCTTGATAGCCAAGTGGTTATCACGTCCGCTTAGCAAGTGGCAGGTCCCGGGTTCGAATCCCAGGCCATGTGGGATTAATCAATCCCGACTCTTCAGTCTGTAATGTGAGACAGTAAGCTGTGGTGCCTCGTAACTTGTGCCTTTGCTAGGGCAAGTAAAAGACCCCATCCAAGTGAGGAACATGAGTAGCTTGAGATGGCCTCTTCCGTATTTACCGGCGCCAACAATGCTACGGCTTCGGCCCTGATGGAAAGATACAAGTACAATGTACAAGCAATGAACTACATGACTCGTTAAATACCGGTACTTACTTTAGCTGATGCTGTGTGGTTCAACATATCCAGGAGAGGCACAAGAGCAAGGCAGTCATCACCTTCAAGTAAATGATGTGACGGCTGCTCCATAAAGATGGACCTTGTATTGACCACACCCCAGGCCCAGAGGTACTGCTCCCAGGAGAGTCCACCGGATAGCTCACTATGACTTGCTTCAATTTCACTCCCTAATTCTTTGGCTGACTCGTACGACGACCTAATCAAGTTTAATTGACTTGTTGCTTTCTCTTGAAGAAAATCTGGTAGACACTGACGTTGTTGATGCATGAAGAAAGCAGGTGTGCTGAACGTGTCGGGTAGACTAGAGAGATAGGGGGACCAAAATGACCTCGCCCCGCGGTGCTTTTCGTAGACGAGGTAAAGGCACAAGATCTGGAGTGGAGAAAATTGCTGGGATCTGAAATAAAATTTAGCATAAATTAGTCAGCTCTAAAAACAAAGCCCAAAAGACGATTCTGAAATAGGAGACAGTGAGATGACCAATAGGTGTCACTACGGCCCAATTCAATGCATACAGCGGACCCGTTCATTATTGAACGAGCACCAACCACGTGGATTTTCCTGTGTATTGGTCCGCTAGAACTTTGCTGCCATCTTTTGGCAATAGGTGCGGCTGACTGCTCCTATTGACGTGAACAACAAGGATCTGTGCACTTCTGCCGAAATCTCAACCTGATGCTCAGTCTGAAATGGAATGGGTTTGGGGTCTTTTACTTGCCGTGCAAAGGAACAAACTGCAAAGCACCAGAGCTTGCTGTCCCAGGGACAGACTGAAGAGCCATGGATGATATCCCATACGTCCCGGGACCTGCTGCTTGCTTAGCAATGTGAAAACCACATCTCAGGGCATGAGCCCCAATAGCTCATGCCCTGACATGCCTGAGATGGTTGACCAACTCCGATGCCCCCCCGACTGCCGGTATACTTACCCTCTTCCATATTTTTCCAGTGATCTTCCAACATAACTACTCAGAGCCGTCTGTGAGGTGATGATCAGTTTACCAGGTACCGAGATGATGTCATCACCAGACTGGAGAGACGACAGGGTCATCAGTCCTCTACCAGTACCTGTCAAGAGAACAAGTCATGCATTTGAAACACTAGAAAAGAAATTGTTTCGTCCCTCTCCAGACCTCCTCTCCCCTTGGAAAGATGAAACACAGTCTTGTCTTTTTTTTGGTATCGCATTACGATACCAATTACGGTATCAAGCCAATTTTCCGAAGGTCCCTTAGCTCTATACCTGAAAAGACAGCAGGCTGAAGATTCTTCGAGTCAAATCCATTTGTCTTCATCCATTTCAAAAGCTCGATAAAAATTCTTTCGTGTGATTGTGACACTGGCCTCTGCGTGAGAACTCCTTCCCTGTTGGAGATCCTTCTTCTCCATGTCCGGCCTCTTCTTCGCCCCATGGGCAGATGGGAAGGAGCAGCCTCGTTATGATTTTCGCACTGAAACGAAAGCAAAATCCATCATTATAAAACCACCAATCAATCCTCTTGTCGGACACTGTAAACGGCCTAAATGATGGGGGAAGGCCTCTACGCCGGGCATCAGCGTGGTGGTGGTGGTGGGTGGCACACACTGACTGTTGGCGCGCGCGGCGGTGGTGTGTGCCACCACCATACGGGGCACAGTACAGTAGACAACCTTATTGCTCCTTCTTTGGATCTTACACAATGTAGCTACCTCTTTTACTTTGTATTGTAAAATAACTTTCTATTTCATGTAGCTTGACATAGAATCATATTCATTCATTCATTCATCATGTTCATGTCATTCCCTGCAGTGTGCAAATATAAAAGCTGACGAAAGGTGGCAGCATCGTACGGCGATTGTCTTCGCAGTCTCCATGCTTGCGAAAACTCTAGCGTGGAGGTCGAAGATGATCAGCGCCATCTATCCTTCAGTTATAGAACCAAATTATTTTGTAATTTGTAGTCGTTAGTTTGTAAATGTGAGCGACACGATTTCCAAGGATACCGTGAGGACACCGAAGACATCTATTTGATGTGACAAGGAGACAGTGGTGCAGCAAGCGTTAATGCCGCAGAGATCCCCTTTAAAGCTTCCAAAGTGCCGCATGCGGCACTCTGTTCATTTTTCCTTGGTGCCGCCAAAATATTTTTAGGTGCCGCCGGCGGCTCTTGGTGCCGCGTTTGGACATGGCTGGAGAAATACTGAGGTGAGGTGGAGTCGTTCGATAGTGGTGGGGTGAGCTGACCTGTTGAGCGGAGTCCTGTCCGTCCTGTGGCCTGGCAGCATGCCATGTGATGGCCATGGCTGGCCCGGGCCTGGGCCCAGTGCCCTCCCTGTGGGCGTGGCTGGCCATGCCTTGTCATTGGCCACCTGACCTTGGCCCTTGCAGTCTTCATGTCTAGCATGTCTTGGCCCTATTTACTTGGCTTAGCACTAGCCTCTAGAGGCTTGCTTGCTCTGTAATAGTGTGGGGATTGTTGAATTAAGAAAAGTTAATTTTTCTCTTTCATTACAACACGGCACAACCAGATGGAGATGGAAGTGAATATGTCCGCTTTGGAGAAATGCCAGTTTGGCAAGGAGATTCTGGAGCTACCCCAGGAACTGGTGGAGCATGCTGCAGTTTTCAACGAGGTTTTCAGTCAGGAGACGTGGGAAAAGGTCCTCACACCTCAGCAGCGGTTGTTCCTGACAGTAAGATACTGAGATTTTACTTCCACTTTATACAGTAAAACTAAAAAACTACATGAGTTGGTTCAAAACTACCGTACTAATATGCTTAATTAACTTAAGGCCTTTGAGAGAGACTGGGCTTCAGGTAAAATTTGAAGTTTGAGCCAAGATTGTTTGTCCCACAGGTTAACTAGCATTGATGTCTAATTTAATTTCATTGAAATTGTCATTTCAGAAATTTCTCCCGAAATTTTCAGCCAATGATGTAGCTGAAAAACAGGAAACAATAACGTAAGTCACATGTCATCAAAAAGAAGTGTCTGCTTATTTAATGTGCTTTAAAAACACCTTTTATTGGAACAAGCTGGAAAACTTTCTCCCGATGAGCCGCTAAGATTGGAGAGGTCATCAGCGCCACCAAAGGAAGATGTGATCTTTAAGAGGGTTAGGAAAAAGTACAAGAGGTGAGTGGAAGAAAGGGTTTCTCTTTCTTTTGAGCCACCTTGTGCCCATAAGGGCCTCGTGTGACAGGTAGCACGTGCAAGCAATGTTATTAAGTGGTATCTACTTGGCTTTTCAGCATCTTGCGGGAGGTGCGGGAGGAATGTGGTGAAATTGATACATCATCTGAGGAGGAAACACCTTATCCATCAGGTCAGCCTCAAGTTCTTAAATCCTGTATTTTCTGTGTATAAATAGAGGTGAACTCCAGCTCACCTCATCATTTCCTGCTGAACACTTGTGGTAGGAGCTACATGTACCTGTCAGTGCATTCTGCACTATGCATTGTCAATACTATTGCACCAGTATCCCATGATGCATTGGGATGAACTAACCAGTTGAGATTCCCCCTCTTTAAAATCTCAGAGGCTTGTTCGTGAGATGCAACAGGTCAGTGCTTCGTAGCACTGACATCAACTTCCCCCACTATGGCTATAGAGCAATTAATGCTTGGCACTCAGCTCTTCATTCAATATCATTTTCAGCATACACCCCTGGCCAGCAACGCCCCCTATATTCCGAGATGCCACTTGAACCGGAGATACCGAGTATCGTGTCAACCCTGTCCCCTCATCCCATGGTGAATGGCGATCTTGGTGAAGGGGCGTCGAATTATAACCGTTCGCCGGAACCTTTCGAGGTCACGGCTGAAAATTACTTTGAAATCCTTAGCCGGCATAAACGGCGAAAAGCTGATATGGAGGTACTAAAAACAAATATTATTCTTTGAAATTTTCATGCCATGTACAAAAAAGGTGATGGCATTTTTCAGCTTAATTCTTTGAATTTTCTCAATTTCTGTTCAAATTATCACTGGTATGGTTATTCGACTGCAAGACTGAATAGTACCAGTAGAGCCGACCCGACCTTGACCCCGAGTACACGCATAATAACTTGGAATTTCAGGACCATCCTGATTTGGACGTTGACGGAATCACCCTACAGGATGTCATCATGAGGACTCAGGCGATGAAACGGCCGATGATGAGGCCGACCACAATAACCCCAGAATCTGGTAAGTGAACTTTAAACTGTAGCAAAATTCATAAGCAAGCCAACATTGCATGAATTATTACCTTGATCTAAACTTTTTGATATGACCTACTTTTTCAAATTCAATTTGTTACTATTTGACCTAGATTCTTCTAAATTGGTGCAAAGGTAGCCCTGTGCAGCTACTACAAAAGATGCAGATTTTGGTGCAATCGGATATAGAATATGGCCACTAGGGGGTAAAATCCTCATATCATTCCCTGATAAGAGGTGGGCACAATGGCCCTGGCCATTTCATTGTGTTTTACTTGTATCCAAGCTGGTATTTCAACCACTCTGGATCAAGGTCTACTACAACATTTTATTGTAGATGGTGCTGTCCAACCGACCACAACAGTCAAGAAAAAAGTCAAAGAGCGTAAGAGAAAGATCAAACATATGCAATGGGACGTGCCGGTGGTCCCTGACGGGACTCCAATCCCTAGTTTACCCCCTTCGCCCCCTATTGGCAATAATGAAGAAGACGAGAGTGCTGTCGCTGCATTGGAAGCCATTCGACAAGAGCAGGAAGATCTGCCAGAACTTAATATTGAAATTGAGTAAGTTTACTTCGATGCCGATGATGTGACCCTGGTATTGGCCGAGGCCTGAGTCCAGAATCTCTGGGTTTCTTTGTAATCACTTTTCAATTTTCACCTCCAGTCTACATTCTACAGCTCTTAGTTCCACACTCAAGGTTTGCATTTAACCCTATCAATGCTAAGCTACAGTAGGCCTACCCTGCTGCATTTCAAGTATGCCCACACAGCTGCATTACAAGTAGGCCTACAATAGGCCTGGACAGCTGCATTTCAAGTACCAGTAGACCTACAGTAGGCCTACACAGCTGCATTACAAGGAGGCCTACAATAGGCCTACACAGCTGCATTTCAAGTAGGCCTACACAGCTGCATTTCAAGTAGGCCTACACAGTCGCATTACAGGTATGCCTACAATAGGCCTGGACAGCTACATTTCAAGTAGGCTACCGTACTTGAAGTGCAGCAGCTGTAGGCCTACACAGCTGCATTACAAGGAGGCCTACAATAGGCTTGGGTGGCTGCATTTCAAGTAGGCCTATAATAGCACAGTTGCATTTCTGATCAATTTTCTCTATTCCAGAAAAGTGCCTTCAAAAAGAAATTTTGGTCAGTACCAGACATTCTTCAGTTTATTACGTGATATGATATGCGAGTCTCCAGACAGTCGGATATCAACGGCAAAACTTGAAGAGAAGGTACGGGAGTGGCAGGAGTCTCCAGCGAGCATGCTCAACCCGTGGTTCACGGCTCAGCCGTTAAACTGGATGGAATGTGTGTTGTCTGCATTGAAGTTTTTGTCAGGGGATGTTTTAGGTGAGTCACGGTTGGATCCTTCATAGTCCGTGTTAGTATTTGCATTTTTTCCGTCAGGGCCAAAGCCAAAACATAATTGGCCCTGGTAAGAATGGAAGAGGCCTTCTCAAGCTACTCATGTTCCTCACTTGGATGGGGTCTTTCTTGCCCTTGCAAAGAACAAGGTATAAGGTGCCGCGGCTTACCGTCCCATGCGACAGATGTGAAGAGCCAGGGATGATTAATCCCATATGGCCCAGGCTGATTCAAACCTCAATTTGGATCTAAAATTTTCCAGGTTTATCAATAGAAGACTTCATCCCTCTCCTAGACTTCAAGGAACGTGCACAGCAGTGGAAGTGGATAGGTCAGGGACGTGACTCTGATAAAGAGTTAGTGTCATTGTACAAACACTGGTTAGACAGCAGGACTGATCTGTCGTTAGAATCCTCAGAAACAAGGGGCGGGTCACCCCCGCCACCTAGAATGTGAGTACCAGCAAGGAAGTTATTCTAATCTATGCACTGCACTGCACCACTCTCATGGTCCCAAGGATTTGGCGAACAACTTCATGAGAAGCGATTTTGATCATCAAAATTCGTGAATTACATATCTTGAAAATGTCCCACAAAGTATTCTCATTGTTTTTTGTTATTTCAGGAGAACTCCATATATTGTGAGGCCAACCTCAGAAGAAGAAAAAATGGTCTTCCGTGAGCAGGAAAAAAGACGTTTTGAAAATCCCCACAAACCGTTTACATATCGTTTACATTGTTATGAATCTGTGGTGGGTCCGGTTAAGGGGGTTTACACGAAGGATAATGCCATGAATAAAGCAAGGGAACATACATTGTTGATATCAGATCGGCCTGCATACGTGACGATATTAACCCTAGGTGAGTAAAATTTGGTACCTACCCTGCATATAGCCTTCCAGAATTCCAGTCCGCTGTTTTCAGTAGAAGTACAGCACATTTCTCACTGTGATCTCCGTTCTCTTCTGCAGTGCGTGATGCGGCCGCTCGGTTACCGAATGGCGAAGGAACACGTGCTGACATCTGTGAACTTTTGAAGGACTCGATGTATCTCGCTCCTGGAGTGACAGATTCTCAGGTATATGTCCAAAGAATGATCACAAATTCACACATCTGAATGCAGGAGCGTTCTTTCGCTTCCGATATGTGAAGTATTAGCTGTTAGTTCTCAGCTTTTTTCGCACTTATTGGGACAGCTGAGACAAGTAGGCCTTCACTGAGACACATGCCATCAGCAGGGTTGCTCCTGGGATGATCGGTTCGCACCCAACATCATTTCCTCAAAAAAAACCTTATGTCCCTTTTTCAGATAAATACAGTTGTAAGTGGTGCTTTGGATCGGCTTCATTATGAAAAAGATCCGTGTGTGAAATACGAGGTCAACAGGAAACTATGGATATATCTCCATCGGAATCGGGAGGAAAATGATTTCGGTAAGAATCATTGAATATATTTGATCAATTAGGGAGCCTGGTGGCGCAGTGGTAAGAGAGGGGCTCAAGACTGAGAGATCATGGGTTCACTTCCTAAGCAGGGTGTCGGGGTGGCGCAGTGGAAACATCGGCGCCTGCCAGGTCGCGGGTTCGATCCCCGGTCGTGCAAGTGGCTTTATGTGGTAGAGAGGGCGATCTCTCCTCGACATCGTAGGTTTCCTCCGGGTCTCCGGTTTCCTCCTACATATCGTGAATATCGTCCAATATTGTTTGATGAGTAGCTATAATGCCCTAAGTGGGTGCTTGCACTCCTGCGATAATATGTTTTAAAAACTTCCTAAGCGATCAAGTGGTACACATGAAAGTGTGTCCGCTATAGCGTCTGTGACAAATTTGGAGTTTGTTCCTGATGAATATTTTTCTGTTTCAGAGAGGATCCATCAAGCCCAAGGTGCTGCTGCAAAGGCTAAAAAAGCTTTACAAAAGCCCAAAACACCAAAAACTGTAAGTGTGAATTCGTGCAATCTTATCAGTTTCCCGTGCAGGTATTTTGACTTCTGATCAGCTCGACGTGAGAGTTTTCTTGTGCTTTCTATGGGCAATTTACCATTGTTTGGCTTCCTGAGACCAGTGATACAAACGAATGCCCATAGCTTTCTATGGTTGAGTTGAAAGCCAACTGGCACGATGGAACTCTCACCGGGAGAGGTGCCTTATTTTGTAGTGAATGAGAAATTAATGGTCTTGGAGGTGGCATATAATGATTTGACATCAATTTTCAGAAACATAAGGAACCTCCCACACCAACTACACCAGTTACCGCGCCTACCTCAATTCCCGATGGCCTCTCTTTGGAAATGTCGAGTCCCGTCACTCCCACTGCGCCGAGCCCGAAGACGCTGGGTGGAGTAAATCTGAAGGGTGTGGCGCTGAGTCCCAGGGTGCAACAGTTAAATCAGAAGGTCGTGTTCCCGCAGAGTGGGCGGAGCCAGAGTCAGAAGGGGAGCACGAGTGTCGCTGGACTTTTACAACAGGTAAGTTTAAGGTGGCAGACCCGGCACTCGTGATAGAAAGGGCGATAACAGGTTATTCTGACTTTCCTATAAAGTCTTGATTCCCAAAATGAATGCGGTATTAATTTTGCAACTTCGTCTTTTCAGGCGCAGCAGCAGCAACAACTACAACAGCAGCAACAGAAACAACAGCAGCAGCAGCAAATTCACGCCGCCGCGGCGGCAGCAGCAGATCTTGGTCAACCTGCGTCACCAAAACTTGTTCACAGTGGTCTGCAGTCTTTAAAACAAGTTTCAAACACCCAACAAGTCGTCGGGTCGCGGTTAGCTATGTTCAATCAAGGATCTGGAAAACCGGTGGCGTTGACTTTTGTCCAACCTGCCAGTCCGGCCACGGCGTCGAAACCGTTGGCGTTTAGTTTAGTCCAGTCGCAAAAAGGTGGTGACCCGAACGCACAAATTGTGTTGGCACAGGACGGACAATCTGTGACGACGTCAACTGGATTGACGTCGACGTCTGCAGTCGGGAGTCCCAAGGTCACGACGTCACAGATATCGGTTCAGAGTCCGAAACCAGGCACGCCGCCGGTAGGAACGGCCGTGACGAAGCCAATGATGGCGCGGATTGTGCAGCATATTTCGTCCCCGCAGCAAGTAATGTCGGTGGGGAATATGAACATTCTAACGAATGCAATGGCAGCAGTTCAAAAGCAGGGGACGAATATTCAAGGTGCTACTATCAAGATACAAGGTGGGTTGATTTCTTTGGTTTAAGATCTTGTCTCGGGTATGGGGTAAAGGGGTCTCCGATGTGGGATGGGGTAGAGGGGGCTCCGGTATGGGGTACAGGGGCCTCGGGTATGGGGTACAGTGCCTCAGGTATGGGGTACAGGGGTCTTGCATATGGGGTACAGGAGCCTCAGGTATGGGTCCAATCACGATCCTCATTTCATTTCTATTCCATTCCAGGCATGGGTGGTAAACCTGCCTCCATGGTCGCTGGGCAGCAGCTCTCCAATAAACCAGTCGGCGGCAAGCCTCTTACGATCAGCGGTTGTTCGTCACAGATCCAGACGGCGCAGACTGCGGCGCCGAAGCTGAACGTCTCGCAGACTGGGGCAGCTGTGACTAGTGATACCTCGGCTGTGCTCAACACAGGTTTGTTGCATATGTCACGATTAACCCTTTCACATTGGCATTCTCTAGTATTCTCCAACCCTGGGGCGAAAGGCAGAACTATGGTATTGGAGAATAATCACTGCCGGTGGCGCCAGCTGTCGTCAGAAAGTGGCAATATTGTGGCCCTTTAAAACCCTTGCTTTCTTTTAATTCCTAATTCTTTAAATTCCGTTGTTTTCCTTTCAGCTGTGACTGTTTCATCAGGTGTGATCAGCCAAATCTTACAGCAAGGTATCTCTGCCCAGAATAAAATAGGTGGTGCTCAAGTCAATATGGTGGCTCCTACTGTATTGACGTCATCGGCTGGCGGTCAGAAAATGGTCGCACCGAACCAGGGAGGGATCGTCGTGACACAAGTAACGCCGACCGGATTTGCTTTGAATAAAGGTGCTGCGTCGAAACTGGTGACGTCTGCTCAGCAAGGGGGTAACGTCCCAACCCAGATTATTGTTCAGCCGTCGCAGGCTGGTGGTGCTAGGATGGTTAATCCCACTCAAATGTCTGCTTCCGGTTAGTATAGACTTTATCATTGGTAGATTGCGGTAGAGGGGTCACGGCTGCGGGGTACAGGGGTCATGGGTATGGCAGACCTGCCAACCCCTAAGTACCCCTCTCAGTATTTTGCCCCTGAATTTCAGGGTTTTTCAGTATTTTTGAGGGGTCTCTCAGTAACGCTTTGATCACTAATAGCAAACGTTTTCCAGCACTTTCACTGTACCGGTACTCCCAATTGCTGTCTGTGACTGTTGAGTGTAGCCAAGCCAATCAATAATCATCAATTGCAAAACATCATCATGATGGCTTTCACAAAGCGCCTTCCATTCATCACAATATTCTTGCTGATAGGTCTGCTGCCTTCTTTTCTTCTCAGCTCCATCTGTAGGTTTGTTACATGGCTCTCCCGCCAATTAGACATCTAAAATCATACCGCAAACTCATGAACTGTCAAAAACAGCTGATATGTCCGCCATTGGTCAGCATGAGAAGCAAGAAGGTAGTCTTGCGCACAGCAGAAGTACATACACGTGGGCATGCTTGCAGGAATGCACAGATTCTGCAATGCATGTGAACAGTCTGATGCTGTGATTTGTGCGAGACTCGTGTTGGTGAAAAATTAACCCTTGTATTTGAAAATCGGACTTTTTGATGGTTCATCCGTAACATCGTAACAAAATGCGATTTTCGGTGGAATTCCGTACTAAATACGGAAATCCGTAACGGGTTGGCAGGTCTGGTATGGGGTACAGGGGTCTCGGCTATGGGGTACAAGGGTGGCTTACTTAGTATACATTGACAGCAGTGTAGTAGGCAACTGCATTTGCTGTACATTCAGCGGCGACCGCATTTGAGTGCATTATGTATGTATGTAGGCCTTGTACTTGTAGTAACGCACAGAATGTACAACATGTAGAACATTTCTACTGCATGCAGGGACACAGACGCCAACATTTTCAAAATTCCTACTTTTTCAGGTGGGAAGCCGGGACAGAACATACAGCTTCTAAAGACTGTAATATCACAACCGGGTGGACAACCAACGCAGACAACATTTCTTCTCACTCAAGCCGGAGTCCAACAGTCTGTGAAACCGGGCGGCACCGGAACGCCGCCGCAAAAGGGAAAATCACCGCCATCTGCAAAATCAAAACAAGGTCCAGTTTTCGCAAGGATAATCACGCCGCCGCCGGGTATGGGACAGACGTCGGGGATACGGTTAGCTACGGTGTCGTCGCAAGGACAGATTGTGGCGCCCCCTAATCTCAATGTGATACAGAGTGTTGCCAAAATGACAGAGGAGAGCGGAGGGGGAAAATCTGGGGAGTGAAGTCAGGGACCTTCATAATGCCAACTGTGGATCAATTTCTGTATAAAGGGACTGTGGCCTTATTGACAAAGTCTGTACTGGTAGGACTGTGGAGCAACAACTTGACTGGTTTGCAATATTTTTCCCTGTGAAGCCGGGATGAAAAGTGCAACCAGTCACGCTACAGGGGAAGCCAATGGTACCATTAACTCAATGCATTTTCCATTTGGTTAGATGTACCATTAGCTTAAAGTCACTTTATGAAACAGTCCCCAGGACTGTAAGTCCAATGGTGGCTTTGTGAAGAAGGCCCAGGGATTTTCAGCAATAGCCATTTCGCACAAATAATGCAATGAAGTCATCTCTGTAAAAACAATATTGAGCAGAGACTTGTATGCCAAAAGCCCCATTTCCACCACGGTTTGTGGTACAGTTTTCACAGGGTTTTGGATAATCCTTTGATGTTTTAAGAATTCATAGGGTGTTAAAATCCCAATGCCTGTGAAAACCACTCAGCTCGCCGCAACCACACAGAATCCGCCAAGTGGAAACGGGGCTGAATAAAATACCATTGTATTTGACGGTACTTCCGTGAACGTTTTTTGGCAATCGGTGGAATACTCTGTATAGTAGGAAATGGGGAATTCTGTTTTGGTCTGAACAATATTGAGAGCTGAATGAGGTAGGTGCTTGAATATCTAGAAGTCGGTTGACGACACTTATTGCTGTACAGTCCTCTAAAATGTGATTGTTTTTGTAATAAATTAATAGATGTGGAAGGATTTCTTCTGCTGAAGTGAACATGTGAAGACAACTTTTTCATCTTCCTCATTCATACCCCTCTGGAAATGTGACCCACTCTATAGCAAAAGTAGGCTCACGTCGCAACTGAGGAAAGGGTTAACGGCCTTACAACACAATAGCTGAAATGTACGTCTCTGCAGGTTGACAAGTAGTGGACAGCAGTGATAATAGTACAGTAAACTGATGACCAATGATGATCGCTTTCGGACAAGCACCTGCTTTTGTTGGAGCAGGTCACAAATGTGAGGTGTCTAGGAAAATCCATCATGTCGCATTTGAGGAAGGTGTTAATGGCCTTGGTGAGCCTGCAATTTTCAAAAGCTTTAATGTACTACGTAACAGGTAAACAGTAGCAGATGAATGCACAGGCAATCTGACAGCCCTTGTTGATCATTCGGCAACTTCCGACGGGTTTTCCTAGACCGCCACAAAAATGACGTTACCGGTTCTACAACTTGTAAAATAATTCTCAACATCTACTTTTTGATTTTGAGAAAAAAGTACCAATTTTGTGTCAGCGTTATATCTCGCATCTAGTTCACAATATAAAGAAGAAATTCCATGACACACATTGAAAAGTTCACATATATCACTAATTTATTCACCTTATATTATTCGCCTGAAAGATGGCTGAAATATACATAAAAGTCCCATGCTCCCTGTTTATCATACCATTCACCAATAGTGCCTGCACTAGGCCTATAAATAACTGGCACAGATAGAAATTCATGATGGAAATTTGTGATCGTGAATAATTCTCTCTCCTATTGATGAAAATGGATTCATCTAATGATTCTGAGTTTATCGGAAATTCTGAAACTGAGTTCCTGTCGCCCAACTTCTAGGAATAAGAGCGCCCAGGGTGACCGCAGACGACGGGACCGTGATCGTCTGTACGTTAGAATTTGGCACCGAAGTTGCTAAAACGACGGCTGCCTGTCCTTGTGCCACCTCGCTGGTCGGAACAGCGGCCTGGCCCTGTTGTTGAGCTGCTACTTGGTAGTGAGCAGCGTGAACTAAAGCTTGACCGAGGTGTGACAGTTCTATTGTAGACGGACCGGGTTGCACTGCCGCTTGAACCATGGTGGCGCCACCACTGGCGATCCTAGCCGCAAGAGGAAAATCGGCGAACTGCTGCTGGCGATTATCCGGCAAAGATTGCGTCAGTTCGGTCATCGCTTGCGTCAAGAGGTCAGCTGCTTGGATATCTACGTTCTCGTCAAACTGGGCCTTGTCGAGTTTAACCTCCATGAGACCACAGCCCGGTTCACTGATCAGACCGGCGCGGCGCCGCTGCTGCGCCGGCGGCACCAATCCAGAATGCTTCTTGCGCTGATGTTGCAGTAGTTTCGCCTTACTCGCGTATTGTTTGTGACAGAACGTGCAGTTATGAGGCACTGTCGTCACGCTTCCAGTAGCTTGCGAGTATGTCGGATTTGGCATCCCCGGATGCTCTGGGATATTCATTTTCTTGCGAGAACTCAACGGTAATTCAGCACCGGGGTGATTCTTCAGTATATGGGCCTTACGCTTCGAGCTCGACTTGTAAACTTTCTCACAGTATGCACAGAAATAATCCCGCTGCGTCTTCAAAATCGGCAAATTCAGTTCCGGTACCGTGTCGACCTTGATATCTGGATGCCTCTTGGCCAAGTGATTCACTAACATTCCTCGCCGTTTGAACCCCAATAAACACAAGTTACACTTGTAAATGAAGCGATGATAATCCGTTGGCGAGACTTTTGGTACGAATTTCTTTGACGCACCGGGACGAGTGGGGCGGTTGATCATCCGTGCTTCACGCTCAGGCGTGTGCATCCTCTTCATGTGTTCTTTTAGCTTATCCTAAAATAGAAGGATTACATGTACATGTATATCAAAGCACATGTATTGTATTGTTCTGGCTTTTCCCATCAGGTCCATAGCCAAAGCATTACTGGCCCTGGTGAGTATGGAAGAAGCCATCTCAAGCTACTCATGTTCCTCACTTTGATGGGTCTTTTACTTGTCCTTGCAAAGGCACAAGGCGCCACGGCTTACTCTCCTATGTGACGGACGAGAAGAGCCAGGGATGGCCCAGGTAGGATTCCTGCAACTCAGATTCATTTCTCTGGATGATATTAGAATTCTAGGAAACAGTATGTCACGATGTGCTGTCGGGAATTCGCACTAAAGAAATTAATTCTATCTTACCTTCCGCTTAAACTGCCGCCCACAACTCTCGCACATGTACTCGCGATGATCCGAATGTCGTAACATATGCAACTTCAACTTATCCGGCCGAGGGAAAACCTTACAGCACTCGGGACACGGGTATTTCTTATCGGAATGGAAAGCGCGGATATGCTTCCTTATCAAATGATAATCCTCGAATGATTTCTGGCAGTCTGGGCAGGTGTAGACACCATTCACTTCATGAGTGACCGTGTGAGTTTTCAGTACCGCAATCTGGTCGAATCCCTCACGGCATATCGGGCACTCGAAATATTTCTTTTCTGAATGTGTCTTCAGGTGACAGGAGAGGGCCGAGTTGTTCATGAAACTGAAAGTAGAGGAGAACAACTTTATTTTTGTCCTTTTCTCCTTGTATTTGCAGTTTACTATTAGATTTTTCCATCAGGGCCGAAGCTATAGCACTATTGGCCCTGGTAAGTACGGAAGAGGCCATCTCAAGCTACTCATGTTCCTCACTTGGATGGGGTCTTTTACTTCCCCTTGCAAAGGCACAAGGTACAGGGCACCATGGCTTACTGTCCCAGGTAATAGACGTGAAGAGCCAGGGATGATAAATCCCATATGGCCCAGGATTTGAACCTGGACCTGCCGCTTGCTAAGCGGACATGATAACCACTTGATTATCAGGGCCCGGTTGCATGAAACTCACGACAGCGCTATCTTGGAGTTAGCGCTAACTTGATGTTAAATGACGTAAAAGAACAATGGATTTTTACGTCATCTAACATGAAGACAGCGCTAACACCAAGATAGCGCTGTCGCGAGTTTCGTGCAACCGGGCCCAGGGTTCTTGTCCTTTCATTGGTTTTCTCCACCAAACACCATATTTAGCCCTCGGTTCACGATTCAATAATTTACTCACCGTTTTTTGCAGAACTGACACTCGAGCGGTTTTGTTGCATCGTCTCCATGAACCAACAGATGTTTTGTCAGACGCTCCTGAACACTGAACGACTTCCAACACATTTCACCTATTTTGAGGAAAAAAAGAAAAGTTTAACACATGAAACGCAGACAGAAGTACATGTATCTTCCACAGTTCAATGAAACAAGTGATTATGAAATAATAGTGAGCTTTCGCAAGCACCCAGTTAGGCCATACGACAATGTTTATCTATTGTTTGGGTATTCCCACACAATAGATAAACGTCGTCGTAGGGCCTAACCGGGCGCTTGCGAAAGCTGACTAATAACTGGAACGCCACCTACATTTAAATGGTTTATTCACCGGTACATCCTTCTTCTTCGTCTTCCCGTGGGTACTGGCGTGCTCGATCAAATCCCGTTTTGACAAGAATATCATCTTGCATAACGGACATTCAAGATTTGACTCCGTTTCTAACGACAATATCCCATCCTCTTCCGTCTCCTGTAGAGGGAGCTGCAACTCCGCCTCCCCGCTGGCCGTCTCCATCCCGCCGGTAAAATCCGGCGGAAACACCGCCACGCCGGCCGCTAACTTGTTTATCTCGTCCAGTCCTACGTCCTCCGCGGCGTGTGTCAAAGTGTGCAAATTCAACAAATTTGAATTATCGAATGTCAGATCACAATGCGTGCAGACCCATTCGTTGCCGCCACCCTCGCCTTCCCCCTCACGTTTCTTGAATAAGGATTTCATTGGTTTATTCGCCTCGGCCTGCTGCCGTTTTAATTTATTCAGATAATACATGCTTTTCTTTTTCTTCCAGTTGATTAGAACTTCATGCTGAAAAGTAAATGTTACGAAAATGTAGGAAATTGATTAAACTTGGTGAACCATTGCACAGTCAAGGTTTTGTACCATATTACTATCAGATTTTTTCCATCAGGGCCGAAACCGTGGTGAGTACGGAAGAGGCCATCTCAAGCTACTTATGTTCCTCACTTGGATGAGGTCTTTTACTTGCCCTTGCAAAGAAACAAGGTACAAGGCACCACAGCGTACTGTCCATACGACGGACGTTTAGAGCCAGGGATGATTTATCCCATACGGTCCAGGCTGGATTTGAACCCAGGACATGCCGCTGGCCATTTAAATCACCCCCATGCCCCAAGGTCAGAATCACACAGAATCTCACTGGTGATATCAGCTAAACTTCTCTTCACGTTTGATTTTACCTTTGGTTTTCCAATTTTCATCCTTTTCTTCAGAAGACTAGACCTATGTGCTGCGGCTCTCTTCTTTGGCAAACGTCCCTCTTTATCACTAAAATCCTCGTCGTTTACAGCCTCACTTTCATTCTCGTGTTCCAACAGATGATTCTGAAGTTGCGCCGAAGTGCGGAATTTCCGGTTGCATTCAAAACACGGCCATTTGTTCTCTCGTTCGTCCATTTCTGAAGTGAAAATACGCATACATCCTGACTGATCAGGCAGCTGCCAAAGTCGAACACTAGGTAAAAAATCTGATTGTCTGAGTGTAGTAACTGCTGTTGTCTACGATCATAAAAACCTGTTTCCTAAAATCACTCGATGACTCGATTTAACCCCTTTTTTCTCAAATCTTGCCAGCGATACACATGATAATAAGAATGTAAAATCGTGGGGTCTACAGTATTAACTCACCAAGGATGTCCTCTTCCGTAGGATAAAGCACCTTAGCACCAATATTCCTCGCATAATGCGATGCGTACCAAACTTTCAACTCCTGTTTAGGTTCAATCTCTTTCGTCACGGAGAAAAATATATCTTGTTGATACTGGTAGCAGACGAGATTCTGTTCGCCGTAGTTTTCGGCAGCACGCACAAACATCATCCAGTTACATTTATTTTCGTCGGTCGCTTCGAGATAAACGGTCTCGTTGGTTTCTTTGTAGTTATCAATCTAGAAATGGACAAAAAATGTGAGTGAAAACCACGATTATGTTTGAAGTACAGTGGTGGAACCTCTCTCAGCGGAGACGTCTGCCTCTTCATATTATGATAATTACCTCCAGAGTAAATTTGTGATTGGTCAAAGCTTCCTTCTCCTTCACGACCTCCGCCACAAACGGTCCGAACTGCGTCATCATCGGAATCACCCTCTTGGCAAATACGCCGAGTTCGGTAGTCTCGCCCAAGCGGAAGATTTGCAGAAGTGGAGGAAGACTAGCCCATGCTCGAGACAACACCACTTTGTCGTAAATCCAGGTCAGTTTGTGGCGGGAACAACCTCCACTGTACGTCATCTGACATTCCTCACACCCTGAAATCGACAAAATAAAGTGTATGTTAATTTCACATAAATTCAGACAGGTGAGAGAGACCAGTCTGGAACTGAGCTTCAGTGTCCTTAATAGAGAGGTGTCCTCCTGGCAGAGGTGTCCACTAAGGGAGGTTCTGCTTTACTTACATAGTTCATCAGTTCTATACGGCCCTGGCACATATTTTGCCCGTGGTTTCTGTCCCCCATCGAGATTGGAGCTGATTCGTATAGATTTCCTCACCGGGACATCACGTCGGAACGGATGAAATTCCAAACCTTCAAGTCCGACGTCTGCATTGTGGGCCTCGTCTACCAAGACCAGGTCCCTACTGATGTCATTCGCATGGCCGTGCCCTATAAATTAGAAGGATTATGCATCTTAGCTAATTTTAAGCCGTGTGGGTGTTAGTTTAGCTTAAAATGTACTATGCTCTATCTGAATGCATTCAAACTCTGCCTGCAGTTTTTTCAGTGTGTGCTGAAAACTAGGGCTTGATTCTTTGAAATACTTATCAGGCAAGCATTTTGGGGACCTTCATGAGGCTATGAGACCTCTACCTGCACTCTCCTAACACTTTGAAAATATCGTAAAATTCAATACAGAGGGGCTTTAAGGATTGGAGGTGTTTGATATCCGAGGCCAAAAATGCCACATTCAGCCCTCACCTTCCGTTCCCGTCGCCGCATCAAGAGTCGCCGACAAACATCCGCTGTGACTCGACACGAGTTCGCCATCTTGAATCCCATCATGCAAATATGTCAGCTGACCGATCGGCTGCGATGACGTCGACGGTTGTGGAGTAGTAGAATTGATGGCTGATTCGATAGAGTTTGGGTCTGCGTTGGTTGCGTCTTCACCGCGGGAGATGTATGCTTTACGATATTCTGAAATACATTGAAAAATTTTAAATCAATTTTAAGTATTTGTATTTGCATTAGATTTTTCCATCAGGCCCGTAGCCATAGCATTATTGGTCCTGGAAAGTAGGAGGCCATCTCTACCACTCTGCCATCCTGACAGCACGAGCCCTTACCTGCTTCATGTGGTGAATCGTATTTCTCATAATGATGTGAACTATCCCCTTGAGTTGTGTCGGGTTCAGTGCCGTATGATTCCATCTGCCTTGCCGCCTTCATGGTCGTCTGGACCACAGATTCCTGGAGAGCTAAACTGATCGAGCTCACGGCTTGGTCGGTCTCCTGGTCTGTGGGCTCAGGCTGGGCCTGAAGGGAAGGAACACGATTAAAAGTTACAAAGGACTTTTCTTGCTAGCAGTGTGTGAGATTTAGGGTTGTTGCAAAGAGCTAGGGATGATTTATCCCATATTACCCAGGCTGGATTCGAACCCACCACTAGGTAACAAGGTAACAAGGCTCCTGTAATGCCCCAAGATGGTGCTTGTATGCCTGAAATATTTTAAGCAGTTTAGCCATAAGTACGGCCCACTGTTGATGTGAATGAGATGGAAAAGAGTAACGTACCAAACCAGCCCCATCTGAACTTGAAGGACCGTCGGACTGTAATGGAACGCCAGATCCTGCCGCCATCAATGGTAGGCGGGGACTCCCAATCGGTGAATACCCGGGACCCGGTTGGGCTTGAACTACTTCAATCAATCGCGGATTGTGGCTGGCAATCTGAGGGTCTTGAGTCTGTGAAAGTGACATGGGGGGATTAGTGTTGTGTTCTATGGGCGAGATACCATGGTTTACTACAGGTAAACTACTCTGGCGATGATCGTCCAGTAGGACTTGCAACGGGGATTTAAATCTACACCCTCTGCAATCTCGACTCTTTCCAAGCGTCCTTGAGCAAGACACTTGACTTCCTTCCCTCCACCTCGGCAAGCACATCAAAATGCCGATGAAATTGCTGCCTGTAGGGTCCCTTTAACAAACAAGGCCCATACACACTTCTCTCTCTTCCTTACCAGGCCAGCCCTTTGTAAGTTACCCCCATCGACTGGTATACTGATTATCTGTGAGGTGCCATCTGGTGGTAAGTGTTGGAACTGTTGCAAAGTGTCGGTGCTTGTAGATGGCTCTGCATATTCCTCAACAGGAGAAATTCTTTCATATGATGAGTGAGGGGCCTGGTAAACCTAAAATGGAAGGGTTCTAAGTTGTCAATCATTCAAAAAAAAGTCTTCACTTGGGGTCCTCCAATATCATTTCTCAAGTTTTAACTGTTCACTACCAAACAAGCACATGACATGTCCTGGTTGAAGTTGTTTTAGTTCTGACAACCAACACCAGATGTCCCCACAATCTCTAATGCATTTTATCCATTCAATCAATGGCTTGGGGGCCATCAATTTCAATGATTTTTTACTGGAGTTTCGGAGGGTCTGCCACAGCCCATTTTGAGTGGTTGTAGCAATGGGAATGAACAAAATACCACTCCTTCAGAGGAACTTTGATTTTTTCCCCTTGTTCCTCACCTCCTGGCCTGTGTGGGCAATCTGGTAACTCTGTCCCCCGATCCTATATGTCGAAGTCGTCACCGGGAACTGGTTGTCAACAAATTGGGCGTGTGGAAATGACGTCACGAATGATGACTGCGTCGTATACGTCCCCTGATGAGTGGATGTCACAAACAGCGATGCTGACGTCACCTCCTGGCCTTGATTTGGCGGCCAGAGGCTCTGACTGCTGTGTAATGGCTGTTCTTGTTGGTTATCCATAGCTTCATACGTCAGGATGCACCATGGAATTCATTGCTTTATTATTTGTCACATATAACAGCGATCATTTGCGGAAGTGGCCATCTGAAATTGCAAGGTGTTTTACTTAGTAAATAGCTCTTGGTGTGTTGAAAGGCAGTTGATGCACCTTTAAGGAACCATCATTTAACATATTCAGAACTGGGGTCGGGGGATAGGGGCGGCGGCTTCCCAGAAGTCATTACAGTGGTGGACTTAGAAATGCCTTGGATTTGGAGGAATTTTACTGACAGTATAATTCCTCCAAGAAACTACCAACCAAAATATTTCAAGCACAATTAATTTCATATTTTAAATATGAAATTAATTGTGCTTGAAATATTTTGGATAGCCCATTGTTAATTCATGAATAGAATTAAATTAGTAATTTAATTCTATTATTAAATTTAATTCTATTATTAAATTTAATTCTATTATTAATTCTAAATTAGTAATTTAATTCTATTCATGAATTAACAATGGGCTATCCTCCCATACAGGGCCTCCAATTGGAGCAGCCAATCTAATCAAGTCGTTTTCTTTTGTGGCAGTTCATTATCTAAATCGCACTGCAAATAGGCCTAGGCCTTTGCCATGGTCATGGGCTCGTAGACAGCAATAGGTGTCGTTATTTTGTATTTCTAGCTATTGTCTATTATTGTCTGGAACACTGCACGCGCCGGTGAGTTGGTCTTCCATCTCACTTGCAGTGCCTACCACAGGGATGTCCTGCGACCCGGGATGGGACCAAAAACTTCTTGGAAGGGGGTGCACAAAAATTTCCCAAGCTCAACAAAAGCTTTGGCACCAACCAGACTGTGCATTGTCTGGCATAAATTATGCAAATCTTTTGTCTGGAAGACGCCTTGTCTGGCGCCATTAAAACAGGGATTTTCGCTCAATTTAAAGGACCATTTTGGCAACCTTTGCAAGGACTCAAAGTTGAGAAGGTCCACCCTCTCACCCCTAACTTTGGATGGGCTAATAACACCCGCAGAAGCTTGGCCCCCGATGTGGAATAAAGCCTGCCCGGGAATGTTCCACCATTGCGGGGTGGACAAGACCAACCTTGGTCGATTCCATTTCGACCCCGGTCACACAAATTCGGCTCTTTCATAAAAAACACGTCTGCAAATACTCTGAAACTCACGCTCCTTTATGGTACACATGATACCCAAGTTGTGAATATGGTTCGGGCTAAAATACGATGAATTTGGAAGCGAGAAAAATCGAAAAGCATCAACCTTCTTTCCCGTTTGTGAAATCTCGTGATTTCACGCGTGGTATCGCGAGATTTGGGATTTGTTTAAAGATGGCGGTGGCGAGGTCCAAGCTGAGTTTTTCACAAAAAATCAAGGCCAATGAACGTCTTCTGTCTGTTTGAAATTTGTTCAAACTCTGCCAAATAAATGATATTTGATATGTCTTTCCATAAACCAGAACTTTACCGCTGGAAACGACGTGAAGAACCCAGGGTTTACTCAAGAACCCAGGTAGGCCTAAATACTGAAAAAAATGCACTTCTTGCATGTTGTGTACCATGCATGCATGCACTACACTGCATGTACATGTACTGCGTGCATGCATGCATGCACAGAATTAGTAAACATCATCATGCAAGTCTACCGGTAAGTGAATCCACTACCGCGACACCAAAATGCACTTGCACACAGTGACTTGATCAAACTGAAGAAAAAAACTGTTGGTTGTAAAAGCCCTTAGGGCCTACGTACGGTTACGGGGTACGGACGGCTGGCAACGCGAGGCCCTACGGTCATGACGCGGGGGGGACCCCTAGGCCTACCCACAGTCAGGCAAATGCCAAACAGGGTTTCATATTTGTTTGTTAGTAGGCCTACGCTTACACAATCATCTTCTTATAGGCCTACTGTAGCTGTACCACCTTTTGGCCTTTTCAGAGGGTTGCAACTGGAAATGACATCGAAGACTGGATCAAGACAGTTGAAGAAGCATCCAATCAGGCGGCAGCGGAGGCTTTTGGCGTTCCATACCGGCCGGCGAGACACCAGGGAAAGGCAAAAGCTCGGGCAGCAATTGAACACATGAGGGAACATGATGCTGCTTATGCAGAGGGTATGTCATCACCCGCCACCACCTCTCAGAGCGGTGTAATGGAAACATCGGCACCTGTCACCTGGGAGGTGGTGGGTTCAATCCCCAGTCAGACCTGCTCTCTATCTGATAGAGAGGGCAACTCTCGTTGAGAGATCAGCAGCAGGTTTTCTGTGGAGACTCCAGTTTCCTCCTACTTCACAATTTTGCCTGTCTTTAGGTGTAATTTAACCTTTCAGCCCAAGATCTGCTCAATCAATGGGTGACGGAGAAAATCAATCTCGATGACGATGTTTGCTATGATGATGTTGAGGGTGGCTGGTACAGCAAACCTAGCAAGGCGGAGATCAAACGAGAATGGGACAATATGGTGGACCTGGAGAGTTATCAAGACGAAATACCTGATGTTCCAAAGAGCCACAGCCACAGGACTCCCTCAGTTGGTAAGAGCCAACTTGCAAAGAATACTTTCACCTAGATGAGCACCTTTTATAGAAAAGCTCCATTTGTCCTTAGAACATTGAGTCTAGAGCCAGGCTCGAACAAGGCATGATTGACTCTATAGACAATAGTGGGATAACCAGTAGGAGGAAACCAGATTGCCTGGTGAAACCTTGGGCTGTCAAAGAGGGCCGCCCTCTCTATCATGGGTGTCAGTCTGGGGATCGAACCTGGAATCTTAGTAGTGACAGGTGCCGATGTTTGCACTATACCACTCTGACAGTAGTTTGGCCATTGTCTTTCTTTGTAAAACTCAATTTATGCTCTCCGTAGATCCGTACTATGACCTCGAGAATCGAGACGAAGACGAAATCGTCGGCAGCATCTTGAACAACCTCATGGAGAAGGAAGTCGTGCATGATGAGTTTAAGGGTGATCTCGGTCTGAAGAAACGCCAAGAGGTCGACCCGAGGACAAAAATGAAACTGCGTCACGAGCAGGTGAAAGAGAATCGGTTAAAACGCGAACAGGAATTGGAAAGAAAGCGGAGAGAACAACAGACCAGGAAAGAGACACAGTTTCAGGCAAAACAGATTATCATGAAGGTAAGGTTCAATCAAAGGTTTTTCCAAGCGCGAGGTGTTTTTGGAGTGGTGGCCATTTTAACATGTAATGGCCTGGTCGCTCTCTGTTCTGTGCGCTTGAAGAAGAGGCGCAGCTGAACTGGAAACCGAAGTAATAGTGGAACCTCTCTATTGAGGACACTGTACCCTTGCAGAGTCACAAGGTCAAAGGTGCCGCAGCTCGCTGTCCCATGCAACAGATGTGAAGAGCCAGGGATGATTAAGTCCATAGGCCCAGGCTTGATTTGAACCTAGAACCTGCCGCTTGCTGAGCGGATGTGATAACCACTAGGCTAAGGCTATCATGTCATTACCATTGTAGGGTTTCAGCAATGATGTTTTTTCCTTGTTTAGGAAGAAAGAGAGAAGGCAATAAAGGTGAAGAAAGAAGAGCTCCTTGTTCAGCAGGAGATGACCAGGATTAGAAAAGAAATGATGGAACAGAGAAGGCTTGAGGAGGAGAAAAAAACAAGGTCAGTTGATAGGATAGGATTTCTTCTAAATTGACAGTAATTTCTTCTACATTCCCAGACAAGGGTTCAGAACATAGCAGCTAGAAAAACACGTCAGTCGAGACCTGAAATTGAATACCAAATACATGTAGCATTATTGGCCCAGGTAAGTACGGAAGAGGCCATCTCAAGCTACTCATGTTCTTCACTTGGATGGGGTCTTTTACTTGCCTTTGCAAAGAACAAGGTACAAGCACCACGGCTTACTGTCCCATGCGACATATGGCCTGGGCTAGATTCGAATCCAGAACCTGCTGCCTGCTGAGTGGACGTTATAACCACTAGGCTGTCAAAGCTCCTCAGAAAGGTTTGTAAGACAATCAATATTTTGACATTTTCAGGGAAAGAAAAGAAAGGGAAGAACTCGCCCAAAAAGCGAGGGAGGAATTGGAGCGACAGAAATGGGAAGAAGAACAAAAAGAATTTGAATCACGGCAAAAAGCTGAGATGGATCGTCGGAACCACCTCTTAGCCTTGGGAAAAATTCAGCATCAAGTCTCATCAAAAAATCTCAAAACGTTGCAAAAATACTTTTCGGCGTGGTATAGTGTGGTTCTGGAACGGAGGTTACAGATGGGTAAGGCACGGGCGATGGCGGATTGGCGGTGTTTGCTGCGGTGTTGGAATGCATGGAAGGCGTTTGTTCGTGAACGTCATCTGGTGCGGGAGGCGAGGGAACATGAGGAAGATATGAAACAATACCATAGGTAAATAATTTGTACCCTTTTACCCCTGCATTGTTAAAAGGTCAAAGTTAAAGGTTTTTAATGTTTGGGTTTGTAGTCTGATATCAACAATGGTAGAGGTTTCATCCAACTTCACACTTTAACCCCAGTCTATCCTGAAACCTTTCAGTAGAACTCAGATGAGCTGCTCATTAGCGCACAGTCTGAGCATTTCCGACTGGTACCCATTTATACACTTGGGTGGAGAGAGGCCAGTAAGGAAAAAAGACTTGCTCAAAATCTCACGCCACAGTGGGATTTGAACCCAGGACCCTCTGACCACTGGTCGGAGAGCCAAACCACTACATCGTGTACGAGGTGTTAAGAAAACTTCTGCATAATTTACTTGGTTGTGTTTCTTCCAGAAAAAGGCAAATGGCCGACGAGCACTACCGACTGTCCGTTCTCCGTCGTTGCTTCACGGCTTGGCAACTCTTCCTCACGGTGAACGAGGCCGAACAGGATCTCCAGAAAGACCAGAACGTCACCAAGAATAAGATTGCCAACTTTCTCGAAAAAGCAGCATCGGGGCAACTCTGGAGTGACCGTTCTCAACCAGAGACCACGAAAAGGAGTCAAAGACCAGTGGATTCGGCTCGGGAGAAAGTGGTAAGAAGCAATACAGTTGAACCTCTCTATTAAGAACAAGATTTGAGACTGACAGATGCTGTCCTTAATTGAGAGGTGTCCTGATTACAGTGGTTAAAATGAATATAAATCTTTCAAGCTGAAAGGCGTCTTCAGGTTAGAAAAATATTCCTTTTGGAAAGAATTACTCATGTTTTTTTTGCTTCCTTATTCAGGATGAAATTTTTGCCTTGAATGAAAAACAGGCGAGGCACTCGAATGGAAATAAATCTGCCCGTACTGACTTAACCAGCTCAAGAAGTGAAACCTCTACCATTTCAAGTGCCTCAACTCGCCAAAAGGGGGTGAAAATACCAACAGAACCGTGGCAGGTCACGCATAAACATTTGAAACTGACCAATGAGCAGTTAGCTTCTTTAGGTCAAGGTCAGAGAGACGAGGTTGAAGGCCAGAATATTCAACGGGAAAGGAAGATACAGCAGGCGGTGCGGGCCTGGGAAAAGCCGGCGCCACCGACGAGCACGTTCGAACATCGGCACAAGGAGCAACAAAATATGTTGAAAGTTCAACAGAAGCAAATTAAAGAGCAGCAGAGGTTGATTGAGGATCTGCAGTATATGCAACAACAGCAGATGCTACAGATGCAGCTGAAATCACAGCAGGTAAGTTTCCGTAAGAGTAACAGTAATTCGGCATGATGGCCTAGTGGTTATCATGTCCGCTTAGTATCGGCAGGTCCCGGGTTCGAATCCAGCCCGGGCCATATGGTAGTAATTCCCATGATGATGACCTAATTTTGACAAAATGGCTGCCAGTGAACTCATCTGCAGTGCTGTCTGGGGTTCCAGTTTCCTCCTACATTAGGGAGGTTCAGATAACGTTCCGAGTCTTGACTCCGACTCCAGAGGACTCTTTTTTGGGGAACTTCGTCATCAAATACAACGAGATTTTCCAAAGCAATGGTGTTTACTCATTCAGGAGAACGAATAGAACCCGCTTGGGTGGTAAATTTCTCGTCGACTTGAAAAATCCTAATTTTAGCCCCTCTGCGTCGTCGGAGGGGGAGTGGGAGTCAGACCAGATCTTGCTATTATGGTCTTAGTGCCATTCATCTCTTGGTTTTCAGGATGTCTCCGCACAGCTCAACAATGCCGTCAGCCTTCAGAGCCTTCAGGCTGCACAAGCACAGCTGGAGAATCTTAAACAGAATGCGATTGGTCAAGCCATGGAAAAGAATGTCAACAATAAACAAAGGTCAGAAGCGTCACAAGTTTCTGAAGTTAGCAATGGGTAGGTTGAGTAACATTGTCTCTCCCTGTAGTACCCTTTATTGTTATCCGAAGTTTGTCAATAATATCTTTAACACAAATTATCGAAACTTGGCCACTCTGCTCAGCAACTGGCAGGTCCCTGGATCAAGCCTGGGCGTATGGGTCAGCCGTCCCTGTCTCTTTATGTCCATCGCATGGGACAGTAAGCCGTGGTGCCTCGTACCTTGTGGCTTTACAAGGGCAAGTAAAAGGCCCCATCCAAGTGAGGAACATGAGTAGCTTGAGATGGCCTCTTCCATACTTACCAGGGCCAATAATGCTGTGGCTTCAGCTCTGATGGAATATACAGGAGTAATCTACACACTTGAGCAGTAGTTTCTTTTCTATTTCATTTTCAGGCCAAATACTGCAAGAACTGAGGTGTCGAAGGTGTCGTCCGTTGAGACGTCGGCGAGTAATGTCAGCAAGAGACATGAAGAATTTGTGAAAAGGATGGAAGAGAGGGCGGCAGAGAGACAACGACTAAAGGAAGAGAGAGAAGCAAGGAAACGACAGCAAGACGAAGAGAAATTCGTAAGAAATGTTGAATATGGTCTTTAAACTCAGACAACCACTTTATCTTTACTTTGCCTTTATCCATCTGAGTGACAATCAGTATCTGTGGCCCTGAGGTTCCGAGTTCGTTTCCCAGTCAAATCCATCCTCATCTGATGCAGACTCTTTAACAGTGCAGGTTTTTCTCCGGACACACTGGTTTTCTCCTGCTTTACATTTATTTGTCGTATTTCTTCAGGCCAAGATCAGAGCTGAGGAAGCGGAGTCTCTGAGGAGGGAGGAGGAAGAAAAAAAGGCGAGGATAGAAGCTCGGCGCGAACAGAAAAGAATGGAGCGACAGGTAGGTTGTTCTTTCCAGCCAAATTTTTCTGGGGGTGGGTCCCCAGACCCTCCCACCTGGGCGGCTGCCACTGATAGCCGCATTTACCCCCCCCCCCATTATTTTGTTTCTGGAGGAAACCCTGTGTTGGTCAACTTACTGACAGCTATTCATTGCACTGTGCACTTGATCGGAACACATGTTATTGTTATGTTATGTGTGATGTAATGTTTACATGAATTTGTTCTGAATTAGATATTCTGTTTCTCTTTCCAGAGAGAATTAGAAAAACAACAACAAGCAGAGAGACTGCAAGAAATGAATCGTGTGGCAGATGACCATTACAAAAATACTCTTCTACGAAGAAAAGGACTTTGGCCATGGAAAAAACTTGTCCTGTTGGCCAAAGAAAATGAAGAAAAAGCCATAGAGCTGTATAGCCATAATATTTTACGGTATGTTTTGGCCAATGTTTGCGCTGCATGTGATATAACAAACCATAGAATAACTAGATAACTCTCTGTATGATATGTGAAGATCTGATATCTTTCAGTAAAATCTGACATTTCAGTAAAATCTGATATCTTTCAGTAAAATCTGGTATCTTTCAGTTAGATCTGAAATCTTTCAGTTAGATCTGATATGTTTCAGTAAGATCTGATATCTTTCAGTAAGTTCTGATGTCTCACCAAAATCTGATATCTTTCAGTAAATGTTTACTTTCCTGGCATGAGGTCGTGAGGAACGAAGTTGAAGAGAAAGAGGAAATGGCAGATATGTTATACAAATTCACAATTCTGAGGCGGTCATTTAAAAACTGGAGGCGGGTGAGTCTATTCCTACCATCAAATCAGGCTAACCTCTTTATTGCTGAGGTCATTTGTTGAAAGTTAGGGGCTTTTGCCCTTCCCCCCCCCCCCCATTGAAAAGCATTGAAATCGTAACCCGTTTCTCTTTGCAGCATGGAAAGTACCTCGCCATCCAGGAGGAAAAAGCACAGCGATTTTACGAGAAGAATCTCAAATGGAAAATTGTCCGAGCGTGGGCGGACTATGCAATCGAAGCGAAAATGAGAACGTGGGAATTGGAGGAATTGTCCCGGGAACACAATATCTACAGGATTAAGAAGAAGCATTTTTCTGCGTGGAGACGATATCCTCAGTTTCTGAGAGAGGAACAAGAGAGGGAGAAACGGAAAGAAGAAATGCGGAAGAAAGTGGCGTCAATTTTACCAGATTTCTCATGGTCTGAACAGAATCAGACGTGACTGACAAGAACGATCAAGTACCGATGTTTTTGCTTTTTGCTGGTTACTTCTTAGAAAGTACAATCCATGTATTGGATTTTTCCATCAGGGCCGAAGCCAAAGCATTATTGGCCCTGGTAAGTATGGAAGAGGCCATCTCAAGCTACTCGTGTTCCTCACGCCCTTGCAAGGTACATGTACAATATACATGAATACAAGGTAGAAATTTTATCGATTTTCCGGACTAAATACAGAAAATACAGGAGGTTGGTACTCTGCATTCAGGAATGGTCTCTTCCAATTCAAGCACATTTTTCATATTTTGACGTTTTCAATGAGGCAGCAGGCTGCCCACTCCGTCCAGGTTATTTTGCAACAAATAATGCTAACTGCTAGCAGAGCTACGTAGATATCAAACCGTCGTTTGAAAGGAAGGACTTTGATGTACTGCAATGCAGTGAACATTGGTGATAAAATGGGGAGGAAAAGGAGCTACTCACTGTAGGCAATTTATCTCTGCTTTTAGAAATATCCCCCGAGATTGTCAATCAGAATTTGGCAAAATATTTGATACTTCTTAGGAAATAAATTCCGACGTTGAAAATTCACTTCCTGCTTCAATTTTCTTTTCTGTTTACCAGTTCAACCAAGCAAAGTGGGGCACTGAAATGCAGTTTTTTTCACAATGGTAGGTAACCATTAGCAACTGCCATCAACGAAACACAAGCAAGTACAAATTTGAAAATTTCCAATTGTTGTGATAGATTTTATTTTCCAAACTGATATGAAATCACAAGGATATGAAATCGCCCTGGTATACCCTAGAATGGGCAAGTTGAGATCTGGCCGCCATACAATCATGTCGATTCCAACTGTATGCGATGGGTGTCTATGTGACTGAGGGACTGGAACTGAGGAAAATTCTGATCTTTTCTTGAAATTTCATTCACAAAGACTGTATTATTCCAATGTACATGTACATGAACCTTCAACCAAATTTATGGACGGAAGATGACATCGTTCTGTAGCAACCTTCAATATTAGCTTGCTTTAATTTTAACTGTTGGCACAGTTATTGTTAAACTTGATGATCGCGTGCTGAACTTGGCAGAGGCGTCTTCATCTCGGACTTTCTCGGGAAACGGCAGGCATGTCCAGTATTTGGCTTTTACACACAGGGTCAAATCGTCCTGAAAAATGATAACGGTAGAAAATCAGGGAAATTACAAAGGACAATATGGCAGTAAGTTTAGGAGTCCCCATGCTTGGTAAGTGTTTGAAAGTTTCGCCAGTTTTTGAGCTATCTGTTGTGATACCATGGTTGTATTTACAGTTGTTAAAAATCGTGACCCGATCCAGCAAGAGGAGGCGCTTGTCGCAGGTGATCATGGTTGGTCATCAGTTTACTCAACTATTATCACTACTGTCCACTACTGTTGTCAACATGCAGAGACGTACATTTCAGCTATTGTGGTGGTGTAAGGCTGTTAACCCTTTCCTCGTTTGTGACTTGTGCCTACTTTTGCTAGCGCGGGTCACAATTTGTGAGGAGGAAATCTATCTTACCTCCGATATATCCAAGTTGCACTCTTTCACCGAACTCACACCCGGCAGCTCAAACCTCACAACTATCCGCCTCGCTTTCTCTCCCTCGGGATCCCGTACATCCAGTGAATATTTCGGCTGAGGCAGGACAACGTCATGGTTTGAGATTTCCTGAATTAGCCCAGGCTTCTTCGGTTTTCCCTCCCTAGTTAATTTAATCTCGGGCTCTTTTTGTGAATACGCAGCTCCAGGCATTGTAAGACCTGAACCATTGTCCTTTTGACCACCATTACCTGTTATATTGTTTAAAATTTCGTCCCTGTTCAACGCCTGCATCGGAGCAAAACCCTTCTTTAAATCCTCCATTTGCTTTTCAGCTTCCGAGTCACTTTTTTTGAAAACGGACTTTAGTGCCTTTATAGCAGCTTCTTCCGTTCCTTTACATTTTATACTCCGTTTCAAAATTGTGTAATTCCTGGAGAGGGCAACTTTGTGGCTGTCCTGTACGAATGAGATCGCCAGATTCACCATGGCTTTTAATTCTTCTGGATTCTCTGCATCTCGTCCGAAGTCTTCTAAAACTTTTGGATTGAAACCAAGAGTGACAACGGAATATGTGCCTAGGAAATAAGAAAACAATTGTCAGATCATTTCAGCAGGCACCATGGCATTGGGACTGAATGATGCTGTCCTTAATTGAGAGGTGTCCTCATTGAAGAGGTCAGAATGAATACAAATGTTCATTTGGGACTGAATTATAGTGTCCTTAATAGAGAGGTTTAAGAAGATTGAATCAAGAGCCGAATGTCAAATACAGTAGCACCTCCCTTAGTGGACACCTCTCTATAAGGACACCAAAATTCAGTTCCATACTTGTTTCTATCGATTTTGACCTCTGTAATCAGGATAACTCTCAAATAAGGACAGCACCAGTCAGTCCCAAAGGTGTCCTTAATAGAGAGGTTCCACTCTATAGCATTTAGCAGCTCTATAGACAACTGGGCAGGAGACCGATAGAGGTATTCTCCTGGGAGAGGTGTCCACTAAGGGAGGTTTCATCATATCTTTCGTGCACTAACCGTTTTCATCCTCATCCTCTGATAACGGACCCCCAACCATCGGTATAGGAGCTTCATCGTCTTTTGGACCATGGACCCTCAACCAGCCACAGAAGTTGATGAAGACTCTCTGCTGCTTGGGTTCCTGAGAAAGAAAATAAGGGTATGTTTCATTTTAGTTTTACAAATGGGCAGAAATGTATCAGAGTCAATTACCATATAATCCTAGGAGGCAAATTCTCTAGAGACAAATTATTCATGGGTCAACTATCCTAAAGACCAACTTGTCTAAGAACGACTTATCCTAAGACAAAAGTTATTCCCCTACAATTCATATCCTCAGCTTTTTTATTTGGAAACTTATCATTTGGCGAACCCAAATCTCATCCCTGCCAAAGGTTAACGCCAAAAGACATTCTGAGTTGGCTCCAACTTTGACTACTTACATACATCACTGTCTGGACACACATGTGGGTTGCAGGAGGAGTTGTCCACTCAACACTCTCCTGTTTCTGTTTATCAATAAACTTTCTGTAAGCCTGAGGATTATTCTCTGCCATTTCATCTAACATTGTCCATATTTGTTGGGCTTTTGCCATCATGTTTTCTTGAGTCACGCTGTCCATTTTTTAATCCTGCATGAATGAGAGAAGAAAAGTTTTTTGAGAATTCAAAGTATCATGGTATTTGTGGATAAATTATAATGAATTAGCATTAAAGTAAGGTCTAAGCCTGGGCCTGGTCTCTCCTGCAGGGACAGGGACAGCCAGCCGCAGCCAAGGGCCCAAGCTGACAGGAAACAACAGACTATACTGACTTGACTGTGAGGAGACAGCCCACAAATCAACAAGAGAAGAGAGATAATAAGATAATCTATCTCATATCTGTGATGACAGGTAGGCTCAGCCTAAGTTTTGACACTCTAGAAGCACTGTATACAATGGGGCAAATGTGAAATGAACTGGCCTACTGTAGGCTACTGGCTAACTCAAGACCTGGTATCATTGATCAATGATACCAGCAGGTCTAGCCAGCCTGCCTATGTCATGAGTATGCAGCTAACATTAGCTCATGGGAGACAGACCGTGCGCGACGGCTGTAGGCCTAACTGTACAGTGTACTGACTCACAGTGACTGTCCCTCACAATCAAATCAAAACAAGATGACATTGTAAATGTCGTATGGTTCCCCCCGATGTACACGAATGGTACACTGATAGAGATCAAGATATATTGATAGAGATCAGATACATTGATAGAGATCAGGATACATTGACAGATGATGTGATGTGATGTAATGTGGTGCGGTACGATGCCGTGCGATACGATATATGACATGACATGATTGACATGCTTGACATGATATGATATGATATGATATGATATGATATGATATGATACCGGTGTATGATACGATATGATATGATATGATTGATATACGATACGATACAATACATGATATGAAATTGATCTCATGCGAATAACTCATCCCGTAGTTGACCTTGATCTTGATATCTGATGGCTCTAGGACAAAATGTAGATCTACCTGGACAATTGGTAGTGGACAAAATGTACTTAGGACAAAAGGTACCTAGGACAAAAGGTACCCGGACAAATGGTACCTTTTGTCCGGTACATTTTGTCCGGGTACGTTTTGTCCTGTAACCATATCTGTTCATCAAGGTCATTGCATAATCGAAATGGGCATTCTCACTAACCTAAGTATGTCTGATATCATGCCTCTACCTCTACCACAGGCAGAGATATTTCAAATTATCGAGTTTGACCTTGACCTGGACCTCTGATTATCGAAGTCGTTGCATAATCGAAATCGGCATCATCAATAACCTAAGTAT
>NMRB01000725.1:269503-280733 GCA_002633025.1 Notospermus geniculatus
TATTGAAGTTATACCCTGGAAACCATTAATACTGTTTTGCGTTGGTGCATGTTTATTTCATGTGAAGTAGAAAAATTGGTAAACATTGGTTGAACTGTATCATGTTGCATTCTGATGTCAGAGTTTGTGAAAACTTTGAAGTGGTAGCCAGAGGTAATCTGTGGAACATCACATGATCAAATCATAAGAAAGTGTTATCTATATGCGACCCGATCCAGCAAAAGTAGGCACACATTGCAGTTGATCATCATTGGTCATTAGTTTATTCAACTATTATCACTACTGTCCACTACTATTGTCAACCTGCGGAGACATACATTTCAGCTATTGTGTTGTAAGGCCATTAACCCCTTTCCTCGGTTGCGACATGCACCTCCATTTGCTAGAGCGGGTCGAGCCGCTCTGGCAAAACCAAACGCTTATCGCTCAGAAGTTGAGCCTAAACGAACTAAGATGACACCAGGAGAGAATGGAAGAAATAGAATCTGCCGTATTTCATAATAGGCAGACAATAATGAAACTGCCAAACAGTGTTGGTCTCAACCTGGCAACAAGCGTCTGGTTTTGCCAGAGCGGTAAATTTCTGGATAATTGTTTTCTCATTGTTGATCCTCGGTGTAAATTGGTTACTTCGCATGTCCTTTTTCTTGTAAAATGCATTTTATTTAATTTTCAATGTATTTTGCCATGTATTGGCATTTGATAGTGGGAATAAATGAATTGAATTGAGATAGTCATGAGTTTCACCTGTTTTTGACCCAGCAAAACATTGGGGTCACCTGGGCAAGATCTGAAGATTTCAACTTACCCAGCCATTACAAAATTCAGTCCAGATTTATTGCAGTGTCTTGATCATACATGTATATGGCTGGTGACTGGTGTCCGTTCTTGCCAATTACCAGCTGAACCATCCTCCCACAGCAGGGGTTTTTACCTCGCTCCTCTTCATCCACTCACACAAGTGTGCGAGTGTATGAAGAGGAGCGAGACCAAAGCCCTGCCGTGGGAGGATGCATCCAGGGGTCAGTTGAGCACAAGCCCCACTGCCCATGGATCTCTAGTTATTGGAGTGACAAGAACAGGCTGGAGACGCTCATATGGCACCAAGATATCAGGTTTCGGGAGAGACTAGTACTCCGTAAATCTGAATACACTGTACATGTAAAATGTAGGAAATTGAAGGGAACGAAGACTTTGGTCTTTACATATTTATTAACACATGTGCACCCCAAGTTAGCATTCCTCCTGCATACACACACCCTGTTGAAGTCAGCTCCTGTTAATAACAAATGTGGACATGCATTGTGCATTTCTTATTAATTTACCCTACCGAGCAGACTTCAGCATCATATCCAAAAAACAATCTTCACCTCCTAGGCCTACACACAGAATAATCAATATTCACTGAACATCTAAGACGTTGCGATAAATTGCTGAAATCACACCCAGCTAGAAAAATAGCAGGTATTTCAACGGGCAATCACATTCAAAATCTCCTGCATTTTTTATGAAGGAGGAAGTCACTCACAATAATTCAAACCATCTAGAATTTATTTACAAAAAAATTACAATAATCATCTAAAATTTTTCAAAATATGCTAAATTTTCATCAACTTTCCCTTCATCTTCTGCTGCAGCGCCCGCTGACTGTTTCTCCTTCGCTTCAATCTGAGCTGTCAGTTCCTCTTTGCTGAGTCCAAGGTCAACTTTTTCTAGGTCAGGATCTGAAATATAAGTACACAAAAACTTGTAGACAGGGAAGAATATGTGAAAACGGTACTCTATCTAGGGGTCCCTTGTATTGAGAGAATTGGAACGGATATGATTCAGAAGCAACTGATCTTGTAATTGACATGACCTACGTGTAGATTTCACTGAAATAGAACAACACATGGGTGATCATGGTCCATGACTTGGTGCCATTGATTGTTATAAAATAAAGGAAACAACATTAACTGAAACCTACCAGTAAAAGTAAACTCTGGGAATTTGGTCATATCTTTACCAGTAGCATTGTACATTTTTTCTATCCTTGTTAATTCGTCTTGCATTTGTTTGTTGACGTCTGGAGTTGCATCCACTAACTTGCCTCCTGCTGCCCTAAAGAAAAGAATAAAACATGATATACAAGGACGCTATCAGACAATTAGACAGATCCAGACTACACATCCATTGACTGTTTCGTTCAGTAAATATCTTGCAGTCCAGTTTACTTACTTGCTTTTCTGTGCATAGGCATGGATTTTCTCAACAAAAGCTTTTTGGATTGGGTCCATGTCAACCTTCTGGTAGGCAGCAGCACTGAGACCAATATTGCGTCTCAGCAAAGCTGTCACAGGCCTCAGGCCACCTGACCGTAGGCCTTGGGCAATCACTTGAGTCAACATGATCTGGAAGAAAAAAGAAACATCACATTAGACTCAGATTGTTAATAGTACGGAGACAGTGTACAGCTGGTAGGCCTATGCACCCCACCCCCCCCCCCNGGCCTAGGGAGGCCTACCCCCCACCACCCCCAGAAACTAAAGGGCTTTTTCTTGTGGCCCAAAAAAAGCACAAAACATTGATCGATTTTACCACTTGTCCCGTTGCCCGGGGCAAGTGAATTTTGATACGGACAAGTAAAAGTCCAGAACAGAAGTGGTTGTCCTGTGGACAAGTAAAGAATCATCATTTTTCCATTGAAAAACCATTTGCGGGCAACTCAAAAAGCATCACGCCATTCACGGGCAACCAATTGCAAAAGAGCACTTGCCCGGTGGACAACTGGGCCAAAGAGCTGAAAATCGATCACTGCAAAGCCAATAAAAAAAGGCAGGCAGTCTTGCTTGCAGATGATTTTTCTTTCTTTTAACTCGATATGGCTATAGAAACCGTGACCATTTGAACATAACCCCAGAAAACGCAGACTATTGTGATTTGGACATTCATTCGTGGGACTCAAATTCCTTCCACACCGGTTCTACTGCTCTGTACATCACAGCGTACATTGCGTGCATGCAGTGCACGAGCTGGTGACCGGTCTCCTCTTTCACTCGGCTCATACGAGAAAATTTCGAAGTCATTGTGAATATGCCAACAAACATAAGTTTATAAACAAACTGCAAACTGCATGATATGGATGCAAACATGAATCGTTATACATAACAAGGGGTAAAACAGGTTTTTTGGGGAGTTCTGATTTCACCTTGCCAACTTTTTTTTCACGCGAGACAAGCCGAGATTCGACGAGAGAAGAAGGTGTCACGTGGTCTTCGCTATTTCCTGCCCGTCGCTTTGTCTGCCATTTCCGTTTGCTCACAAAATTCAAATTTTCTCCAAAACTACTGAACAGAATTCAATCAACCAAATAGGAAAATAAAGTAGATTTTTATCCGACATTAGGTAAGCAGTGTCATTGTTATCCGATTTGGTTTCATAAGAGAATTTCAGCCGAAAATCAAGTCATCGCGTTCCGGATGTTGAAATATTGCCGGACATGCCGGAAGTTCAGGCGCAAATCGTTAGCAGACAACAAACAAAAATCCTGGTCAAATTTGTCTAAATTCCTGCACCATCAGAGTCTGCTTTTGATCTAGGCGTTCGACTAGTGTCGGATATATCAAAATGCCGACTGTAACAGCCGTCGCATCGTCACTTTCGGTGGCAGTTTTTTCTGCATTGATCTGGAAATCTGGCAACAACAGCAACAGGAATGAACTGTGCAGTGCAATGCATTACTCTAGTGCATTGCAGGTATGTGCACATACACACACACACACACCAGGGTTGTGATTAAGGTGCGTTCTTGCGTCATAGACGCACACCCAATCATTCCAAACGCAATGATGGGCATCATTCCCTTATGCCATGCGTCCACGTATAACCTTTTCAGACGCCTTGTTATTACACGGGAAACGCATTGATTTGCCATTTTGGACGCATCAATTCCAGTCAAAAGATCAGCTGGTTGCGTTCTCTATGAAATAAAACTCGATGATATGAACGCCTGCCCACNTAACCTGAAATAATACGGGAGGGGTCGAGGCCATGTGACCGGCCACACCACTATTTGCGTAGCCGCCGTACGGTGTATGCATAGGCCCCTAGAAAGTGGCACAGAGTGCCATAAACTAAAAAGGTTTTCATCACAAAATGAATGAATGATGCCACACTCAGGATGGATGCATTACGACACACACATCATGGGAGACCCAGTGAGGGCCAGTTTATGAATTTGTTTTGTTTTCTTTCAGAATGAAGCGCTCGGCTGAAGCGGACGATGAGTTGGACACAAACATCATCCATATCAAGCAGATTAAAGTGGAAGAAGATGAGGTTCCTGCGGGGATGGTACACACAGATGCTGACTCACAAGAGTAAGTTAATCACTAAGATGGGTGGGTCTGGCTGGGGTTGAACCTGGACCCTCTGAGGTGACAGGTGTGAATGTTTCCTTTGCCACTACAGCAGTTGCAGGGCAAAAGATAAATTCGCAACAACTTTGAGAATCCATTTTCATCAGTGCTTGCTTCTTCTTGCAGGATCTTTATCTCCGTGTCTGCAACTGGTGATGTTGTCCATCGCTCAGCTCTCGGGGACGATTCAGACCCAACCACCATGGTGATCACAGAAAACCTTGAAGTGGAGCCACAAACCGTCATCCATGATATCGTAACAGCGGAAAACCAACTCGCTGCAGAGGAAGAAATCGGTGAAGATGTTATGGAACCGGTTGCCTTACAACCAGCCCCCGCTTTCCAAAATATTGTTGTACAGCATATGGACATTGCAGAACCATTGTCAACGCTGCGGAAATTACTCGAGTCAAAGCTACAATGCTCATTGAAAGATCATGATTTCTTTTTGCAAGATCAGTTGGAGGTGGGTGTTACTGTCCCAACTGTGTCCTTAATAGAGAGGTCCCACTGTAACTGTGGTGACCAGTGTGAAAGTTTACCCCTTAGAGCGCCGTTACCGAGTATACTCGGTGTGAAAATTCTCTTGTTTAGGACCGTTACTGAGTGTACTTGGAAAAGTCATAAAATTAAATTTTCAAAACACATGCATTTTTGGCAATTTTTTTCTTTTTTTCCAAAAAAATTTTTTTTCCAAAAAAATTTTTTTTTTCGAAAAAAACCTGGTCACAGGGGAAGGAAAAGTTGAAAAAACCCGGCGCTCTAAGGGTTAACAGTGACATATTCTTTCCTTCTTCCTCCAGCTTGATCCTGATAAAAACCTCGTAGAGCAGTGTGTCCAGGGTGAGGGGATGGTACAGATTAACGTGGAAATCAAGTCACAACCGGGTATTAAACCAAAAATCAACATTGTGGATATCTTGAAGCAGACAGAAGAAGAAATCGAATCAAGCCATCCACCTCCACTTCCACCACCCAGTGAGTACACATCGGATTTCAAATTTGGAATCTTGTTGACTAGAGAACAAGCCACAGGGCTTGCAGACTGCACTTGAAGAAAACTTCATCTAAATCCGTCTATTAACTGCAACTTTGGTTATGAAGGGAGTGAGCGCTGAGAACCTCCGATATTCTCAAGATGAGCCTGAGTGCAGTGAAATGTAACATTGTGGTGATGTTTATTTTCTGATTGTCCATGTTGCAGCAGCCACCACTCAATCAGTTTCCAAACTTGTCATCCCATTTCCAGAAGAAGCAGATCATGTCACACGTTGGATCGTTGACCAAAACTTCAGGAAAGAACAGGAAAGATTGAAAATACCTTTTGGTATGTAGTGTAGTCTTCTTAGACTGTGTAGAGATGGGAGCTTCTGCAGGTCGGACCTTCTTCTGGCTGTTCTAGGAGTGACTGTGAATTGACATGTACAGGGTTCCTGCAAGGTCTTAAAAAGTCTTAAATTTGGCACTTCCATTTTCAAGGCCTTAAAAAGTCTTAAATTTGATAATTTCTGTGGGAAGGTCTTAAAAAGGTCTTAAATTTCATATCAAGGCAGTTGTAAAAAATTGGCAGGAGATGTCAGGAAATCGCATTTCCGGGCTTCTTAAAATCAAAATTTTTCCACCCAAGTACCTAGCCTACCCACTTTCTTGGCCGTGTCAATCCCTGTCATTCATCCCTTGCGGAACCCCTTCCCNGCCTAGTATATTTTATTTTATTTTGTGGAAATTGCTAATTTTTTTCCACCTCCAACTAAAAAAAATAAAAATATATGCCTACTTACCTACCCAAGCTATTAGGGCAGGGTCGGGTTACAGCAAACAGACATATTTTTGGGTCTGGCCCCATTCCCATCTTTTCATTTCCAGATCCGTACCAGTGGAACCAAGTCCATGTGCGTCACTGGATACAATGGGCAGTGAAAGAATTCAGTCTCTCAGGAGTTGACATTGATAGTTTTACATTGACTGGGCGAGAATTATGTGGGTTAACTCATGACCAATTTGTAAAATACATACCATTTGACAGAGGCGACGTCTTTTGGACGCATTTAGAACTACTCAGGAAATGTAAATTTGTTGGTAAGGAACTTTTTGCAAATTTGTGGAAATCGATTTTGGCATTCAGGGCTAGTCCTGTGTGTTAGATTGGTTTGAGTGTCCTGTCCTTGTTACATGGGGCCTTGCTCGGCCTAGAGCAGCATCAAGGCTGAGGAGCCTTGATAGCTTGTCTGCTAAGCAAGCGGCAGGTCACAAGTTGAAATCCTGGGCCTCATGGGATTAATCAAACCTTCTGTCTTTGCAAGGGCAAGTAAAAGACCCCATCCAAGTAGAAACATGAGTTGCTTGAGATGGCCTCTTCCATACTTACCAGGGCCAATAATACTTTGGCTTCAGCCCTGATGAAACTATCTAATACAAAGACAAAGATTGGCACCATTTGGCCTGATCTGGACTAAAAGGGTTAATGTATCATGTGTCGGGGAAAACTAAATCCAATTCCATGTGATACGATTAGAGTATTTTCTATTGCAGCTGTTGTCCAACAACCCACTCCACATGCCATAACCACAGTCACTGTCTCCACGACGAATCCAGATAATTACGCTGGGGACGTCAGAAAAGGTGCGTACCTTGATCTCTTGTTGTTCTCATCTTCACAATAATTTTATCATCATTTCAATTCCTCCGAGAACGTTTCCATATCCTCAAGTTTTCTCTTACTTTCCTGCTCAGGTAATAAGGTGCATCGAACCTTCGCGAAGAATGAAAAACCAAGAATCTATAAACTAAAAGTCGCTGGAGAAGAACGGACATTACCGGGTAACAGAACAGGTAAGACGTGGGTCCAAGCTCGTTCTGGGTCATCCTGAGAATCTCAGGTCATTTACTGTCGTTCCCTTCCTTAATATGCAAGAAGGGGAGCCTAGGCCTACTGAAATTGACAAAATGTTCGTCTCCACCTGCCAACTTCAGAGTTGTACTTAGTACTGGTTTTGCGGTGACGGGTCACATATTGTCACATGTGCATGTATGTTTATATTTCTGTTGTAGGGAACAATGGTCAAATCCAACTTTGGCAGTTCCTGCTCGAACTTCTAACGGACAAAGAATGTCGGGAGGTTATACACTGGGTCGGAGATGAAGGGGAGTTCAAATTGAACCACCCAGAGATGGTGGCACAGATGTGGGGACAGAGAAAAAATAAACCAACAATGACATATGAAAAACTAAGTCGGGCGTTACGGTATTATTACGATGGAGATATGATAGCAAAGGTAAGTTGAAGTACTGTTTTGGATATTGCTGTATTCTTGATTTCATCACTTATGGGAAGGCCTGATAGCCTAGTCTTTATCATATCCGTGAAGCAAGCAGAGGGTCGCAGGTTCAAATCCAGCCTGGGCCATATGCTGGTCTTTACATCTCTGTCACGTGGGGCAGTAAGCCATGGTGCCTTGTACCTTGTGCCTTTGCAAGAGTAGGTAAAAGATCCCATCCAAGTGAGGAACGTCAGTAACTTGAGATGGCCTCTCCCATATTTCCCAGTCCGTTGCATGAACAATAAGCCTTGGTGCCTTGTACCTTTGCAAGGGCAAGTAAAAGACCCCAACCAGGTGAAGAACATGAGCCGCTTGAGATGGCCTCTTTCATACAATGTACTTACGAGGGCCAATAATGCTTTGGCTTCAGCCCTAATGGAAAATTCCAAATACAATCCATGTACCCCTGTTTCTAAACTTATTTGACTGTTTCATCTTTAGGTTCATGGGAAGAGATTTGTCTACAAGTTCGTTTGTGATCTGAAAATGTTGCTTGGGTACACGGCAGGCGAGTTGAACAGACTCGTACAGGACAGTGCTGCTAAACAGCTCCGACGGATGAAAGACCACTTACGGCCCGGAGCAGTCCTCGTACGGAAGGCAGCAGAACAGGATAAGACTCACAGTATTCACTGATGATCAAGGATCTTTCAGAAGGGAATTCAGGGTTGGTGTGGCCCCTGGAATTCCTGAAAAAGTCCCTTGGCCTGGGGTATGCGAACCTTTGAATTGCACAGCAAGATTTTTGTACTTGACAAAATATGGAATGTCCATGTACTGTTCACTTGTTCATGAGATGTCGCATTTGAGGAAATGTTGATGACCTTGGTAAACACGTACATTTCAATAGCTGAAATATACTTCGTGCAGGTACTTTGCACAGGCAATCTGACAGCCCTTGTTGATCATTCAGCGACATCCAACGGGTTTTCCTATACCACCCCACATAAGATTCCTGTGCATGTGTCTGATGAACTGATCTTGCCAAGATCTAGTTCATTATGGGTAGGGGATATTCTTAGGTATGCTTGTTACATCTGTACATGTATGCATGTTGTGGTGCTCTTGTCATGACTTAACTTTTTGAGTCCCTTAGTTTGGCCCTATTTGACACACGCTTGTCATACTTGAAATTTTGGCAGCTTTTGGATCTTGGGGTAATGGAATCAATAATTTGTACTCGGGAGTCGTTTTTTCAATGCGATTTTCAAGAAATTGTATTGAAGGGTCTAATCTGCTTGTCACAACATGAATTTGTAGTTGGCTACATTTTGTGTTCAACAACACAATCAGTGTAGAGGTGAATTTTCTGGGGCTAAACCTTCATTTCAATTGACCTTCTGTACAGCTAGGTATTCTGGATGGCATTTTCTCATGCGTGTACCAATCCAATGGTACCAGTAGTTTCTGCTATACTTTACCAGTAGGTTCAGCTGTACATGTACAATATCAGTACCAGTATGTATGATACTAGTAGGTTCTGATGTACGTACATGGATCATACCAGTAGTTTTGCTTAGTTCCTTGTTCATAAGATACATTTGAATGAATATAAGTGTAAATAAATGCACAGGACATGTTTCATCTTCCTTTTAGTTGAATAATCCCAGTTTTATTTCAGAAAAAAATGGCACACATCATGTACAGTCATTTTCACAAGCGTGGGTAACATTAGAATTAAGAACTGTATCCAGACACTGATGGTTCCTCTCAGTGACTTAGACATCCAGAAAGTAGTAGGGATAGCCGAGTGGAACATTGGCATGTTATGTTTATGTTAGGTGAGAGGTTTCTACCACGAGTTGGCTCTCTATGGGCAACTCTGCCGTAGAAAACTATGGGTAGTTGTTTGTGTCACTGACAACCAACTCGCATGAGAAAACACACGTGGGGTAGTGCCTGTTCTGTGGGTTCAACCCATTTCTTGAAGTCAGTGTTCCTTGGATACCACACGTGCACCAACTGAATCGCTGGAACTCCACATTTGAAATCAAGTGTCAAGCGTTTACTAGTACTTTGCCAGAGAGTCCTATTCGTATATTCTCGTGTCAATGGCTCTCCCCTTTCTTCCCTGCGACCTGAAATAAGATAATCATGCTATTGAAATTCTGCAAATGAACCACACATGAGGTTTAGAGATTCAATGCAAATCTGTGCAACTTCCACTCGGCCTAGAGAGGGAACAAGGCTGTCACTTGGGCAGGCATGGGTCCAGGCCCAGACCTGCTCTGGCCAACCAGTGATATTACGTACAGATTGGCCAGAAATTGCAAGTAAGAGCATCCCCCCCCCCCCCCCCCCCCAGCAACCCTCCCANCCCCCCCGCCGCCAGCAACCCTCCCACATAGAACTTGTGATCACCAGGATTCAAGGCAAAGAATTTAAACCTCTTTATACATGTCAGTAGCATTGGTCGTGGCGGTCCGGACTTACCCTCTTAAAATCAGCCATATTTGTTGCATTAACCGGCGTGCCTATAAGGCCTAGGTAGTTTATTCTCGTCGTCTCCTCACCTTCTTGGTTGTCACCGAAAAACAACTGAAATTGACAAGGTGTCATTTTCAACAGTGCTATTCATGTTTCCCATGACACAACTTCAACAACGCGCACCACTGCCGAAATTGTCCTATGATGTAAAGCCAGGAGCCTAACACACTACCAACTATGACTACCAGTGCAACATCCAAGAAAAATTGGAATTTTTTGTGCTAGCTCCTAGATATTACCCAAGCAATGAAACTGTAACCTACCGTCATACTCTGTACATTTTGAAACTTAACATATGCCAATCCTATCACAGACCCGTCCAATTCTTCAGGCTTGAGTCTGAAAGTGAAAGTGTGAAAATTGATAAAATGTGCTGAGTGAACCCCATGTTCTCCCCGTCTCTATTATACAGTGAACACTCAACTTTTGTGTGCAAGCAGCTCCTCCATAAAGGATTACCTCCAGGGTAATTCTATATAAAAAATTCAACCCCTAAAATATTTTCACACGTACTCAAGTGCTTGTGTTGGTTTCCGACCCTTCGCCGAGTCAAAATCCAAAGTATTTGGCTGGTTGATGAAAATTTTCACATTCTTTGGCCCTTGGTCTCTCGGTGCTTTTAGTTTTAGAGAATGCACTTTCAGTGGTTGTTGGAAAGCTAGATGGCAAATCAACTGAAAAGAGAAACATTAAATAATGGTGGGCATTCAATATTGATCATGACTGTACCTACCACTCCATCACAATCAAATAATGGAGGATATTCAATATTGATCATGACTGTACTTACCTCTTCATCGCAATCGGATTCTAAGTATTCATCCTCATTAGAAGACAAGGCGTTCTTCATTGTATGTTCGTCTGATTCATTCAGGCATTCACACCCAACTTGCATAATCAGATTATTCAAATCCATCTGAAAAAGAAACAGGTACATGTATCAGTGTTCGTTTTATGATTTCCTGGAAGTGACAAGCATTTTGTAAAATTTGTAGAATTGTAATCCCCCCCCCCCCGGTCCCGGAC
>NMRB01000726.1:0-119186 GCA_002633025.1 Notospermus geniculatus
TTGGAATTGTTAACTTGTAAGAAATCTATGGTCTCACATGAGGCCATGACGGCATACTGGGCAAAGGAAAAGGCCAGTACATAAAATAATGATCATGATGGAAATCATGTATGCAACTGGTTTTCCGGGAACTAGCACTTTGCTTAGTGTGAATGGCCTGTCGGGCCTTTTACCAGTACTTACTTGTAACCTTTACTGTGGAGTCTGTCAACCATAGGCTTGGATACCTCAGTGGTGTAGACAGTCTTGAAATGACTAGCAAAATTATCAGTGACCTTACCATCACCAGCACCTGAAAATTATATCAAAGCCATTTATCACTGCAGCAAAATTGTCTCCAACTGACTATAAAAGATTTCATCTTTGAGACGCCAAAGATTCTAGCTAAACCATGTTTGGTTAGAACCTTTGGCATCTAAACTGCACTGAAAAAATTGTATTCTTTGATTCAAAGTTTGAATTGGCATCTGGGTCACTGATAGGTACTGGTCCCTGAACTGCTAGCAGACACTAGTTCTCTGTGGACAACACAACTTCAGTCAAAACTGCTTATTTTCATTAACCATAGTTGGACCTACATGTACTACTGTGACTGGGGACTTCTGAAGTGAAATATGGGTTGCTCTTGCTCACTGAACTTACCAATATCAAGAACATTTTCTGAGGTCCATTCTGGTTGTATGTTCATAAGTTCATTGAACTGCTGTTTGGAAAAGACGAACATCGAGCCACGCCCAAGGTACCTGCAAGCCAGGAAACGATTATGTTAATTGTTCAAATGAAAATCTGCTGAACAGCCATCCAGGTTTATGAATTTTCTGATAAAAAACATACAACTATTCATATGGTTCAGTTGTGTGCTACAAATTTGTTCATTCTTATCCAGCCCTTGGCAGACACGCACAAGATACTGCAATATCTTACCCATTGACTGATGTGACTGTCATGAACCATGTGAGAACTGACTTGGCAAGGCTCTGCCATATCTGGGTGAAAATCCAATCAGACTTCTCATAGCAGTTCTCAAGGAACTCGGTTGTTCCTTCATCCTGGTGACATTGGTGAAACTTTGAACAGAGTTCTTCTGAGAGGTGCTCTTTCTTCACGGCATACCACTGAAAGAGGTAAAGTCAAGAGTTAGGCAGGGGCCAGGCGTGGATCCAAGGGGGGCACACCTGGCGCATGCCCCCCTTCGGCCGACAAATATGTAAAACTGACCGTGAAATTCTGAAAGGGGCTGTTCGTTTTCGTCAATTGAGGAATCTGAGTTGTGATCCTTGAGAAAATGGAGAAAGCTATGAAGCTGGAAATTGCAGTGATTATTCTGTACAGCACAACAAATAATCCCTGCAATTTGCAAGTGCATAGCTTTTTCCGTTTTCCCAAGGATCACAACTCAGATTCCTCAAGTGATGAAAACGAACAGCCCCTTAGGAGCAAATCATTGAAATTCCCTGCAGATTTCAACGTTTCTAAGTGTGCCCCCTCTTTTCCGAAATCGTGGATCCACCCCTAGGAGCTTTGATGTTGATTGGCCAAAAAAATAAGGACATGAAGCAAGGTCCCCCCACCCGGTACTCCGGTTGTGTCTATGCCGTGATGCTGGTGATAGTGATGGGATAGGCCTAGCTTCTTGGAGGAATCTTCCTCCAAAACAAGGGCCTAGCTACTTACATAAGGATGACTGGACTGCCTGTGCCTCTCATCACTAGAAATTCTGTTGTAAATAGCTCTTGTAAGTGGACTCCTTAGTCTGTAAGCAGAGGCAAAGCCGTCGTCCCTCTCACCCATGTTTCCAAGCCTGTTACTGTAGTGCGAATACGTGGCTCTGCTTCCCTTGTTGCCAGTGTTGGGAAAACCCCTCCACAGAGATTCCGACTCCTCAGATTCCACGGCAACTACAGTCACTAAAACTAATATAATGCAACTAAGAGTATTCATAAACCTTCTTAACGTCATTAAGTACACATTAGTGCAATTTCGGTCGCACTAATTTGCGTCCAGCAGCGACCAATTGCGTCCAGTTGCGTCCAACGCTAGGCCTATAAAACACTAATTTTATCAATACAAATGTTCAAATTTCATTTTTAAATTGTAATTCTCCACATTATCTCATCAGAATTAATCAGATAAATCTGAATTAATGACATCTGACGAGAATATAAACTCGCAAAGTCGGCCTTCCGCGATTGTGATGCCTCAGGCCGTTGCGGCCATATTGGTAGAGTCTATCCCAAACGACGGTAACAACAAAATGGCTGCCGGCGTCTGGACGCAAAATTAAAATCAACAAATCATGGAAATGAGTGATTGGAAACGTTCCAAATACATGAAATACATTTCAGGAACATATCAAATGTAAATTTGTTTTTTGTCCTACTTGTCGGTCACTTAAACAACTTGTCGGTCCTTCTTGGTCCTTGTCGGTCTTTAGTACGACCGCACTAGGCCCAAGGTTTGTTTACACCTTCTGGCTGTAAGTAATGGCCGACTTGCGCAAGTGGTCTATGGCTGGGGATAGCTAGGCTACTTACATAAGGATGACTGGACTGCCTGTGCCTCTCATCACTAGAAATTCTATTGTAAATAGCTCTTGTAAGTGGACTCCTCAGTCTGTAAGCAGAGGCAAAGCCGTCGTCCCTCTCACCCATGTTTCCAAGCCTGTTACTGTAGTGCGAATACGTGGCCCTGCTTCCCTTGTTGTTGCCAGTGTTGGGAAAACCCCTCCACAGAGATTCCGACTCCTCAGATTCCACGCCAACTACAGTCACTAAAACTAATATAATGCAACTAAGAGTATTCATAAACCTTCTTAACCTCATTAAGTACACGTTAGTGCAATTTTGAACCTCAAAATCGAAATGAAAGACGGAGTTTTAGCTGATTCTGTGCAGCATTTTGCTGAGCACAACTATCATGACTATCAGCTGTGACCTCTTGGCTAAGTACATCGAAATCGAGGCTCGGGATTCCCGTTACTATTAATAGAAGCCACGTGGCGCTCCAAATGTAAACAAATGGGCGTGGCAGGAAAGTGGTATTGGACAATGCATGGTTTTCTTCAGAATTGAAGGGAACGAACTGGCGCTCCTTGAAGAGTAGACAGTGTAGCTACATGACCTTGCAATATACAGGCCTACAGAGTTCTATCATGTAGAATCCTTGCGAGTGAGTGCAATAACTACCGGTAGGCCTACCTCTGTACTGGCCCGATCCCCTGTCACCAGACTAGGTGTATGAGTTGGTATGGTGAACTCAAAAGGTCATAGGTCAAGGTCATCACAGCAGACTTCATAAAAAATTGTGAGCGTAATGACTACCTCTGTACTTGCCGGATTGTCCCAAGACGTAGGGCCGTATTTTAGAACGTTCGTTAACATTAAGGTCCACCTTAAATCTATTGTTCTCGGTGGTTTTACAATAGACTTAAGGTCGACCTTAACGTTAAGGAACGTTCTAAAATACGACCCTTAGTGTATGTGTTAGGTATGGGGACCTCAAGAAGCCTAATTCTGGGGGTGAAAAGGTTAAAGGTCAAGGTTTTCTTGTATGAGTTGGCTTTCTATGGGCAACTCAACCATAGAAAGCTATATGCCTAGTCATTTGTCTCATTGTCTTGGACTAAACCATAAGGAGATCGGCAATCATGGGGGTGAGTGCCACTTGAGAGCCAACTCCTGTGAGAAAACCCTCCTGTGGAGGAACGCCACTAAGCTCTACAGGGTGGGCCAGAGAAAGTGTCCCTCGAACAATAGGGAAACAATAGAAATACTATTGTTCGAGGAACACTTTCTCTGGCCCACCCTGTAGATTAGATGGTACTGATGTTGTTGAAATTTTTGCTGAAATTCAAGTCATTTCTTCTCCAGAATTATCCTCTTATGACTGGCACAGACAGCCCTGAACAGAATCAAGTCGAAGAAATCATTTGTAATTTATTCCATGACAGTATTTATTGGAGCCTTAAGCAACCTACATATCTTTATGAAAAAAGTGGACTGAAAACCACATAACAAAAATAAAGTCAAAATGACCAATGGCGTTGAATCAACTCTGTGTTTGCGAACCAATCCTAGATAAGTTGGTACTGCTTCGGAATGAACACAAACAATAAACACTTCTACAGAGAGTCACAAAAAACACCCAGCAATCTCACCGATACCCGAACTAAATGTAATTTTATTCAACAGGGTATAGGGCCTACCCTATTTCNCACAGCACAAAACTCACAACATGACTCACGACCTCACTTTTTTAGTTAAATATTTCAAACGAGCAGAATTTCATCCACATTCATTTCAGTTGTCTTCATAGCAATAATACAAAACAAAAGAAAGAACTTTTGCCACTGTTAGCCACGCTAACAAACTAAAATTCACAATTTCACCAACAAAACTGTCAATGGCACGCATCCCGTGCCTAACACAATTCAAACCCAACATTAGGGGTTCTTCAATCCGAAATCAGAGTTTGAAAATAAAGTGACAATGTTGGCATTAGTTATATCAGCATACAATGTCATCCAAGAAGTGATCACTACGCAGTTGACATTTATCGGACCGCCTTGCACAACAAATTTGGAATTTCAGGCAATTTTCTGCCCAATTGACTTTGCTGTCTCTGGTGTGTGAGAGGTCAAAACATAGAAGATCATAGAGATTTCATTAATCACAATGTTTCATGTCATTAAGGGCCTATCTGGTACGTGCACAGGAAAATATATGAGAGATAACGCTTCATAATACTATATGTATCCAATTATTTTCATATTCTTTGTATAAATCAACATAATGACCAGCATTATGAAATATCATGGGATTGACAATTATGATTTTATCATGAGTCAACTGGGGTCGACTTGGGCAACACATTCTGATTGAGATTGAAAAATTGGCCACGCTAAAGAATGTAAAGATCAAACAAATTTTCAGTTAAATTACTTGGAAGTCATTTAAAATACATCGATTAAATAAATAAGATTGGTCCCCAAGATGGTATACTTAAGGTCGCACTGTGCGTGTCCCACTTGCAATCCCCTAATACAACTGCAACCTCGTGTGCCAACCTGGCATTATTACATGTACTTGACTCGGTTAGTCTGCCAGAACAACTTCAGAGACAAAGAAATAGTGATCCATGAAACGAGTTCACCTCTAAGTGAATGTTTGAATTCAGCACCTTGTAAGAAACTCAGCAAGAAGGTTTTAAACGTTGCCTGTATTATATCAGATTGCTGACGAAAACGTGGAAGTTTTTTGGTTATACATGTAGGTGGGGAAGGTATTTGATTGGAGATGGGGAAGTTACAATATTTGGAATAACCTAAATGACTACTGCCTTGAACCAATAATAGGTAAATACCAAAGGGTCTTCAGCTATTTTTTTAAAACTTAAACACATGCTCCTAATTTTGTCAAGAACTACATGTATGTCAGGCTGCTGTTTTACTGGAAACAATGAGGCTATTTTGAGGTTTATCTAATCTGTAATTTGTCCAGGGGAAAGTCGCAAGTCAGCATTCAAAACAAATTATCAATTGATATCATAATGAACATATTTAACATTCTTTGAATCTCGTTCAAGTTTACACTGTACTGCTCATTAGAATTCAGATCAATAAGTCATGAATAATATGACATGGTGTGAAGACATCTAGACAAATAAATTAGCACTTAAACTTGAAATGCACACTCTATGAAAACCAAACTCGGTCAGAAAACTGCCCTTATCTGATCCCTTGTCTGAATACTACAATACACAATTATCTAATACATGCAATTGGCGTGGACGCATTTTCAGAAAAAAAACAACCTAAGCAATATCATAATGACTCAAAGCCATTTGCATTGAAATGAAAAAGCTACCTCTAATAAAGTGTGCCACTCCTAAATCCAAAACCGCTGCAAAAACACTGATGAAGCTAGCTGTGACCAAAATGAAAAATTCCTAGACCTTAATAACCATTATAATATAGTCCAGCAACGGATCGTTACCAGAATAAATCCACTTTGTCCTAAGTTAACATTGGGGATATGTACACCGATTCACACACAACAAAAAGTGCCCCAGTATCAACTAAGGGTAAAATAGACAATTAATCTAAGAAAAATCATCAACAGTATCTGCCCTTAATTCATACTCCAAGTCTAATTTTTCTCTTTTTAAAATTTCCCAAGTAAAACAAACAATAATAAACTTCTTAGCATTCAAAATATCCTGTAGTTAGACTCAAAGACTGTTCCTTAAACAAATACTCATCATTATGCGCGCCACGTTTTGTCTTGAGAATCACGTGACTGATAGTTCGCTCCGGGCATATGATTGGTTACATATCAGAGGTCAAGTGTCATTACCTTGACGACTTGCTCTTTGACCCGTGACAAGGTATCAGAAAGTGTCAAGAGATGGATCTGAGATCTAGATCTGCCAATGAATATTTTTACTAATAAAAATATGTACACCCTTCTGTAGTGTATTTAATGTACACCTTAATCTTATGTGATTCCTATATTTGTTGGTTCTTAACACTAGAAGCTTGAATTCACCTACTAAGACAAACTTTTTATGTGATATCAGTCTTTGAAGACCAGAAACTTGGACTACGTGCTACATTACAGTACATAGTACATAATGCTATAAAAAAGTTACTCCATAGTTTCCATGGAAACCTGTATTCCACTACGATCTCATAACAAAACTGACACAGCACTTTACGTACACAATTCAACAACATCAAGTCATGATGCAAAATGATTAACATTTTTAGCATGTGTGATGTACCATTTCTGCCAATGTTTCAAGAGGTGCCTGCACCAAGACTTGAAAGTGATTAAGAAGACCGACTGCATAAAAATCTTTTGGGTGAAAAAATTTGGATAATTCCCCTACCCAAGTGGTACAGCTGCCCTGATTTCTGTTCACAGCGTGCTCTATCAATAGACCGCGTTCTCAAATTGACGTAAACGAGAAAGATCGGTGCACTTCCGCCGAAATCTCAACCATAACCTCAGTCTGAAAAGAATGACGTGATGCAGACAACCCCACGACAGTGACGTTGAAGACGTTGCGTCAGACTCGACCATTGCTGAATCATGGATGGCGTCACGTCAGGCGGTTTCAGATCGAGGTTTTGGTTGAGATTTTGGCGGAAGTGCGCAGATCTGCGAATTTGAGAATGGTCTATATTCCACACCTTCATATCACACTTCCAGAGCAGACAATAGAGACAGCACTTTACGTACACAATTCAACAACATCAAGTCATGATGCAAAATGATTAACATTTTTAGCATGTGTGATGTACCATTTCTGCCAATGTCTCAAGAGGTGCCTGCACCAAGACTTGAATGTGATTGAGAAGACCGACTGCATAAAAATCTTTTGGGTAAAAAAATTTTGATAATTCCCCTACCCAAGTAGCACAGCTGCCCTGATTTCTGTTCACAGCATGCTCTATCAATAGACCGTTCTCTAATTGACGTAAATGAGAAAGATCTGCGCACTTCCACCGAAATCTCAACCATAACCTCGGTCTGAAAAGAATGACGTGATGCAGACAACCCCACGATAGTGACGTTAAGACGTTGCGTCAGACTCGACCATTGCTGAATCATGGATGGCGTCACGTCAGGCGGTTTCAGATCGAGATTTTGGTTGCGATTTCGGCGAAAGTGCGCAGATCTGCGAATTTGAGAATGGTCTATATTCCACACCTTCATATCACACTTCCAGAGCAGACAATAGAGTCACAAGCCAATGAGGAAATTTTCAGCAACCATTCTCAGACGTTGTCCTGAACATATCACTCTTATAAGTCGATGTGGTACACCATAAAAGGTTTTGGTGAAATAGAGTTCATCACAGTCTGATATTTTTCACTGAAACCCTGGTACAGACCCCTCTTTCCACAGGCAGCATAACAAGTTTCCTAAAAGATACCCCAGTTAGTATTAACTATGTATATAAACAACATATACAATCACCACTTTAACTGATATGTACAACAATGAGAAAATTTTAAATTCCCGGCTCTCATGTACCATTGGAAATTCTTTGAACCTGCCTCAAGGGCTATGGCCATTAATCATGCTCAATGCCGATCACATAGCACACAACGCCAACTTTTAAAGTTGGCTACCACTATATCAGTAAGTACAACTTGACCTTTAATACCAATATTTCATTTATACAAAATTAAACAACTGTTTTCAACTCAATTTTGAGTTGGCAAGTTAAACGCACTTGTGCTTCGTAATCTATAGAAACGCATAAGGAAATGTGATTTTCCAACTTTTTCACGGAAAAGGGGCCTCTTTTCCACTTCGGATTGCAACTTTTAAAATACATGGCATGGAATACCACCCCATGGGAGATAATTAGTGATCAGCTGGAAGGTTCTTATGAAAAATTCTACTATATAACAAGCACCAATCCACATATCCCTGATTGTAAATATCCCATCAGAGAAAAGATTATTCAATGATTTGAATCCTAAACAAGTGCGCTATCAATAATTGATACTGTCTTGAAATGATACGTTTCAAATGATACAGGCATTTTGATGATGATATTGTAAAGCGCCCACATACGATCAATATTATTGCACAATATGGGGCCCGAAATAGGGGCATGTGCTTCTGGCATGATGGTAGAAGATTGGCAATAATATAGAGTTTTCGCAAAGCCCCCGAAACGCCAACACGAACGTTTGTCCTTTTGTTCAGTTCTCTCTTCGTGGCATCGAACAATGGGTTTGGCATTCGCGTCGCCGTTTCGGGGACTTTGCGAAAACTCTCTAATATTGCCCATTTTGATCCTCATATTGTGCAATAATGCACGTGAATGGGCTATTTACCGTATAGTGATCAACATGACCTGAAATGTTGAAAAAATTGCCGTTTTTACTGTCAGAAGAAAATATTGTGATGCTCTGCAGAGATTAGAAATGTGAGGTTTAGACTTGATGTATACAAGCTTCATTGGGAACCGATTCAATTCAAACTAATTAAACTATTTAAAATACTTTAATTCATAAACAATACTCATTTCATTTTGATTGGTGATTGAATGCAAAGATTAATGCAAAACAGCACCTGCATGCAAAAATAATAAAACTGACTGGTGGTTTTATGAGCCATCTCATCAAGAATATCTTCACGACTTTTAGTGAATAAATGTACCGGTACCGTACACGAACCATGAATGGAAGTAACTGTTCTAGCATTGACCCTCAGATCCTCGGAAGAGAATAAATGGCAACCTTGGAAGAATTATACTGACATAATTCCTCCAAGTGGCAACTAAGTGTTTTATACTTTCCCATATGACACGGCAACTTGCACAGTGAGATACATAGGAAACTGAGGTTTCACTGATCTTTCGGAATGACTTTTGTTACTGCCTCATGATATTAGCATTTGGTCGATTGTTGGGCTGCATGCTCCGTGCACGTAATACTACAGATCTAATCCGTATAGGGCTCAGGTCAGCGTGCACAATACATGTACTATAGTTCTAATCAGAACAGTGGCATTTGGCTCAATACAGGGCTGGGTCAGTGTACAATACATGTACTATATAGTTCTAATCAGAACAGTGGCATTTGGCTCAATGCTGGGCTGCTCAGTGCACAATACATGTACCAGTACTATACAGTTCTAGTCAGAAAGTGGCATTTGGCTCAATGCAGGGCTGGTCAGTGCACAATACCGGGTACATGTACTATATACATGTAGTTCTAATCAGAACAGTGGCATTTGGCTCAATGCTGGGCTGCTCAGTCACACAATACAATATTCTGTTTTACCTTCCCACACATGAGAATTTCATCACTTTTTTTGTGCACATCCCTGTCCCGATTTAGCAAAAGAAACACCAAAACATGATATTGACGATCTTATCCTGTCCATGACAACTCATTTTTCTGATGAGGACAACTTTTTGTCACGTGGAAAGTCTAGATAATAATTTTCGTGCAGAAGTGTAAATCCCCTTGTTTTCAGATATACAACACTGAAATTGATCAAAAGGTCATCATACTTTTGAAACTAACGAGCTTCTGAAATGAACCAGATTGTTTACTGACAACCCAACACAATGGATGTTGCCAGAATCTTGGGGGAAGAACCTTTCTTGGCAATGGCTAAAAACATCTTAAAGATGGCAACAAGGAAAGTGTTGTCTGTACCAATAGCTGTCGTCTGAACGGAAACCTTCACAACCAGCTGGTTGCCATAACGTAACGCCAAACATTCGAACAGTTATATAAAGTTGATACTGGTGTACAACACTGGAAGTAAGACTGGGCGTGAAAAACCAACCACCCGTATTTGGTGATTTGCAGCATTTTCAGATTTGACCATGACCAAACAACCCCCAGTCAAAAAAGAAGGGTGGTCGTTGGAAGAGCAATGTGGTGTGGTTCCTTATTAAATGCACTGTGTAGCTTCATAACATATCAGGAACTTCGTCATATTTTTGACCATTTTCACATACCGGTAATATATCATCAAAATTCTGATTATTTTCTTCTCTTCATCAAGAAACTTAATTCACGAACCGCTCAACCGCATTTGTAATTTATTTACTTGTACTTCTGTTTTGTGAATACAAGGAATACTAGTCAAATGTGCTCTGTACATTACAACATGTTTTCACCATCTTATCAAATGACTCCTTGGTGTTTACAAATGATTCAACAGACTTCACCATCATCCATGAAAGTTACAATTACAAGAGGTGTGCAGAAAAACAGTACAACTGAAGTCAGTAATGAAATACTCTAATTTTGAACAATCATTTTTTTTCTGTAAAAATATGTCAATCACATAGACCAATCCAAGCACACAAGAGCACTACATGCAATCGGTGAATCAATCACCGAAATCAGAACAATAATCAATATTGATGAAACAACTAACGATATGGTGGAACATTTTCTAATAATTTTCATTTACCCTTGGCATTTTCTTCAGAATGACCACATTATTTATAGTCACACAATTCTCTATCTACAAGACCTTACATTTATATGAAGATTAGAACTAATCATGTATTACTTACAATGAACTTTTCTTTGATATAGAGCCTAAAACTACTTGATTTATTAATTACAAATCCTAGCTTTATTCCTATTATTCTTGCAGTGAATTTACTATATGTATAACTTTACGCGTTAGTTTGATTTCACTTTCCTATATTAAGTACATCGTTGCCCACTCACTGGTATAAATTCCATACCATTTTGTTATGAATTAATCTACTATCAGCCTGAAACCTTTGACCTCTGTGTCACTTTAACTTGAGCTATTTCACACACATATTCAAACATGAAAAGTGCACACACCAACACTCTTCTAAATCTCAATCTAAAATGATACAGAGTGCAGGTTAGCACATACACTTTGTGGTAACTTTACCACAAAATACTAATTGAACATCAATATTTTCAAAATACTGTTCTCTTTTAGCACAGTCATAACTGCAAATATCATCTGTAAATTGCAAAATTTGAACACATTCATAACATGTGAACATTTTCATATCATTGTCCAAGAGTTCCTTGAATATCCCAAATACAGTACTTAGCACAGTTAACAATCATTAACTTTGTGCCTTCGCAGCTTTCGTTTTTACGTCCGTCTTTTTACCATGGGTCGGAAGTCCTATAGTCGCCATTTTTGTTTTGTGGGCCTCTGTATCACAGTGCTGTTTATACTCCAGCAGAACTGAAAATCTCTCCATGCACAAGCCGCACTGATTTTGAACCTGCTCCAATTTCAAAATTTGTTTCTGGTCGCTTGTATTTTTGCCAGCGAAACACATCATACGCTGATGGTTCAAACACGCTTCCTTTGCCGGATAGACCATATGACACTTTTTGCAAATGTAACCAACGTCGACTGTAGTTTCAGTAACTAGTGCTAAGTTAGCAGCACTGACCATTGTTTTGAGATCACTGAGAGTTTTGCAGTCTTGGGTATATTGCGTCACAGTGCAGTTAGGATCCATGATCTTGGCCGTAACGTTACGTATGGCTTCCTGAGGAATCTGAAGCAGTGTGAGTGGCGTACCGAACGTTGAAGGATCGTAGGAGAGGACACTCTCAGCACCTGTAAGATAACCAACAAACATAAATCATTGGTAAACTCATGAACATTTAACTAACACTAAACAACTTGATGACAGTGAGAATGAAACATCCAAAGCTTCCTCGGTAATCCGAATGTTTTCTGTAAATAACTTAACAGAATACCCCCAAAATATATCACTCTGCCGTCATCGGATAAAGATGGAATCAAGCCAGCAATAAAATCACACTTCCACAGCTACAAGTGACAAAAAATTTTCAGCTAGAAGTGACAAAAATTGTCTAGATCCACCACCACCGAAAGGTTACCTATAGTTAAATACAGTGCATGAAAGACCACAACCCCTAGCTACACATGTTAGTACCTACCTGGGAAAATAGGAGGCTGCATTAATAGCTGCCATCGGTAGTCATCTAAAACAAAGAAGGGAACAAACCTTAGGATTTTGCCCCATACTTTGACTCATTTAGAGTAGACAGAACAGAGCCTGCTCGCAGTCCGTAACAAGAAGGTGAATTGTCGTTCATGAAGATTTCTTCCCAAGATAATGAAATCTGATGACAATTTTTTTTCGGGAACCCCATGTTAAAGCACGCTAGTGTTAATTTGTGTTAGATAGCCAGGTGCATTGAAAATCGCTACATAATGTGAGTTAGGCAAACTGGGCATGAGGGCTGAAGGGGCAATCCACTGGTTTATCTGAGAAAGAAATGCTATGCAATCATGACATTTCGGCCAAAAAGCAGATGCGGCCAAAACATTGGTGCTTGCATTGCCTTGAAGAGGGTTCAAGCCCTGTTGCTTCAACCTCTCTATGACACTGTCATGTGAATTTAAACTTGTTAAGATTGATGAAGTCAGTGGATTTACGAGTACATTCAGCCAACATACTCCCACACCAAACGTTAGTTTAGCTTACCAGGTATGAGCCCAGGTTGCATAAAAGGCAGTCCCATACCCGGGTAGAACCCTGGCATCCCCCCTGGGTACATAAAGGGCAGCAGGCCGGCCTCGGAACCTGGGAATAAGGGACCGAAAGGAGAGAGCATCTGGGGTGTTATGGCAGCCTCAGATACTGACGTGGATTCCTTCTTTTTTGCTGGAATAAGAGAAGCAGGCAAGTTAGTCATAAAGCGTCAGACACCAAGATGTAAGCAAAGATGCTTAACGGGAATGCTTTTTATCCAACCATATTCATCAAGCTCAAAAGCTTTTCTAACATGATACTGATCAATGTGATAACCTGCACTTTGACCAATTCACATATAAGAGATAAATGTTAAACCGCTTGGAAAAACGATATCATTCTTGGTAACTTTTCGCAATGAAGAAGCTTCTTTCTGCTTAACTGATTGCCGCTCCTATAGTCACTCAAGGCTATGTAAGCACTAAGTACTAAAAGCATGCGACATGACACTCGCACCAGAAGGATAAAATGTTAAATAACGGGTTATTTGACCAAATGCAGTAGGCCTACTATTGGACACCCATACCAGTCAGCATCTAAACAGCATATTTTGAGATGAAAAGAACTAGTAACTTACCAACATCCTCCTTGGGTTCTTCCTTGACTGTCGACCTCGAGCGGCTTTTTTGTGCCTCTTTACTGAGCGCCTCTGTGAATGCTGATGAACCGGGTGCCATAGCTGCTGCTGGAAGTCCTGGTATCACTGAAGACAAAGAGGTTGAAAAGGTTAAATAAAATCATTATTTTGAGAATAATCTCAAATAATACAATACAAACGTTTTTGGATAATGGCAATGCATTGACAAGAAACTGACATTTTCTCTTTTGGCCTTATACACATGGACAATACATCTGCGATTAGCTGGAAGACAATTTATCCTGAGGGGAAAGTTCATAATGGAGTGCTGTATTGTGGCAATGCCCTCGGGCGCTGACCGGAGGTGGTTAGATGGCTAATTATGAATGATAAATCTGCGTTAGAACCCGGAGACAATGAAATGACCATTACTTGGGAATCATTATCCCCAGCGGCCTGCAGCTCTCCGGCTATGATTATAGCAAAGATTTCATTATGCCTCTGAGGAAAGATGGCGATTTTCTCCATTTGGTAATCCTCGATTGATGACATTAACATCTCGAGATATGAATGATGCAGGCATCAGCTAGACAGATTCATATAGGGAATTTGTGGTTAACAATTTCTAAGAATCTTTCTGCCATGATTCCAAGAAAATTGAACCTGTTTTTCTAACCTTATAAACTAGCTAGGGAAGATTATGGGACTTACTTAGAAGATTCATAGCCAGAGGTTTCAATTTCTTTCATTACCAAGAATTTTAAAGGAACCAATTTGAAATCTTTATCCCCAACAAAAAATTGCTCTACTTTTTGTAGCTCAACTTTTCAAAGTTCAAAAGGACAACAGGTAAGATTGTAAATTGTTATAGATACTCCACACTAAACATTAACTATATTACCAGTAAGCATTTTATGTGATTGGTTAAGAGGGCAGGTTCAAAATTTTTCTTCATTGAATGCAGCAGGGATAAGGCCTATTCTTTTAACCTACAAGCAAATAGCCAAAAGATCCATACACACAAGACTTGTCAATATAAATATTTAGATGTATGCCGTATTTGTGTTTCTCAAGCCAGAAAATGTTATCCTGCTTGTAAATCTAACAAACTCGTTCATCCAGTACCAAAATGACAGTCTCAACTTTGAATTCAACTTTCTCTCCTAACCATGCAAGGGAAAATGTCCTCCAAACACACAGGAATGAGGGTATCAAAAGCTTCCGGGTAGGATGCAGGCATTGGAATTATACAGGAGGAATACTGGCCAAAATTCAATGGACACTTTGGCAACTCAGATGCCACGGTCCAACAATTTCAATTTGCATTTTTATGTGAAATGAATCATAACAAAGTACTGCAACAATAGGGAAGGATACCTGGCAGCCATTCTGCTTTTAAAGCTTGGCCATAGTGCATGAATTGTTAGAGGTAGGTTAAAAAGAGACGTTAGAGGCAAACCAAGAGATTTTAGAAGTCAGTTCGTGCAGTATATTTTTCTTGCGATGCCCATCTTTAGTTCCCTTGACCACTGCACCTCATTCAGCTAGCCACTACCTTCCTTTGTCGGCCATCACCATACCAGGTTCAGCGCTACGGGCATGCCACAACATCCAACTAAAAATGTTGGCCTACCTCCCAAGTTAGCTGGCAGTCCCATTGCTTGTAAACCCATTGCTTGCAATTGGGCCAGGTGTGGATGCGTAGACATGTTAACGTCCTGTAGGCGTTCCGATTCCTTTACTCGATTTAAGTTGCTTCCATTTCCACTTTCTGATGTTTGATCATTCTCCAGCTGCAGACTCTTCTTAACATTATCAATGTGTTTCCTCGTAAATATGTGATCCTGAATGGAATACTTATGGGAATAACTGAAGTTGCAGAACCGACATTCATCAGGTGTTGGTGGCAACTCGACTTCGTTCGTAAACTGGTTCCCGTAATTACTAGCCTTTGCTTTCTTTTCCTTCGCTCGAGCATTCTGGAACCAAACTTGGATGACACGCTTGGCTAAACCGATTTCCCTCCCTAACATCTCACATTCTGCCATCGTCGGGGTCTTGTAATCAACAAAGAGTGCCTTCATCACCTTGACCTGGAGATTTGTCATCTGGGTTCTATAACGTTTCTGTGCTTGCGGCTGCGGCGACCGATGCAAGCCATTCGGCGAGGCTGGATTCGAATCTTCGTAATCATTTTCCGTCGACTCAGAATGCGTTTCCGATATTGAATCATCAAAACTTATCCGGCTATTGTTCAAATGGTCAAAACTTCGATTACTGCTCATATCTGCAGCAAGGCTATCATAGCTGTAGCGTCTATTCTCACGGGCAACTGGGCCTTTCACAGGGTTACTGAGATCTAGAGGTGCGTCATCATCGTGATGACTTTTCGACAAAGTACTAGGCTTTGGCATCGACGTCTTCCCCGATGTTGATGATGGGATGTCACTAGACGTTGGTTTCTGACCTAAGTCATCCATATACTTTTTCAATGAATCTTCATACATACGTTTCATCTGCATGTGTAGTGGCTCTGAAGTAGGAGGCAGGCCAATGTTGGGAGTAGGCATGAACGGCATAAATGGCTGCATGTTGAACGGATTGGCCATAAGTTTTGCCATATCTAAACCAGGTGAAGTTGAGGTAGGCGTGAGGGGACTGGGAGACTCCCCGGGTGCATCCGGTATACTGTCAACATTAATCTCCCCTTTGGCCATCTCTTCTGGATGTTTAGTGGCTAGATGTGACTCTAGGGCGGACTTGGCTCTGAAGAGTGCACGACAGAATGGACAACGCTTATGGATAAGCTGCTGGTGTGCTCTATACTGACCTTTGCGTTCGCGTGCCCTTGTATTCTGGAACCAGACTTGCACCACACGTTTCTTGAGACCGACTTCCGAGGCAATGTTTTCTAACTGCTTACGACTTGGGTTGCAATCGACCTGGTATTTCTGATAGAGGTAGTCTAACTGCTCAGGTAGTATCGTTGTTCGAAGGCGCTTGTCACGGGGCTGATCGTCGCGTTCCTCCTCTTCATCAACTTCAGACATTTTACGTTTTGATGGTGATTTCTCTTGTTCTGCTGCAGCCTGTTGCTGTGCTAAATTCTGCAGGACACCAAATGCTGAATCTGGAGCAAAGCTTTGGAAAAGACTTGGGTTCATGATATGTACGTTTTGATGCTCCTGCCAAAGATCAAACCGTGGGAATGTGAGCGTACATTTATCACACTTGAAATTAGCAACGGATGACGGCGATTCTGTTGGCGGCAAACGAAGCTTCTCAACTGTCGTCGTGATTGGAGGATTGCTGTTTTCACCCGTTACCTTCTCACTCACGGAAGTGTCGCTAGCAGACAAATTTACCGATGACGAATTTGAATCATCCCCACCAAACACCTGACTTGGAGCAATGTCTTCGTCCTTGAAGCAGTGTTTCTTCTGGTGTTTGATAAGTTCGTAATACCTCTGAAAGACGGTCAGGCATTTCTTGCATTGGTAGTTAAGACCAGGTGTGCGCTGGAACCTGCCACTTGAATCTTCACTTGAACTTTCAGCTGGTGGTTGATTTTCATAGACCTTTCTTGCTTTCTGTCTGGCATTTTGGAACCACACCACAATAACTCTTGGACTGAGATTCAGCATCTTTGACAAATGGTCCAAGTCGTCATCCTTTGGATATGCGTTCTGTTCAAAGTATTCCTGAAGAGTTTTTATCTGGAAATCAGTGAAGCGAGTACGATTAGCTCGCCTGTTTGAACTATTTGATCCACCTTGACACAGGGAGTCCATGCTGCTATCGAAGCTGTCCGATCGCTTGGATGAGGCTGATGTTGAAGGAACTGGTGGCGGTGGGATTGGAGGTGGTGGTGTCGTCATCAGCATGGATGAGATGGATGCAGGCGGTGTGATATTCATGAGGTCTGCTCCAGTAACAACCGGGAAGGATAACCCTGGGGACGGAAGAACAGGGGGTAAGGGCTTCTCTTTGAAGCTCTCACGGATGTGCTCTTCCACTTTGCTGCGTGTTTCCTCGGGCTCTTGTTTGATGACCAACTTACGCTCCAAGTTCTTCAGATCTGGTTTGATGTCTAATGGTGGCTCGACAGATCTCGGCGGAGGAGGAGGAAGAGGAACATCATCATGGACCATATTCAGAGGTTTGCTCAAATCTGGTTCAGAGTTGGTATCACTTGTACTGGTACTAATTTTTCCCGTCTTTTCATACTCTTCCAAGTTCAGGGTTGTCGAGGGAGGGTTGTTGAAGTTATATGGCGAGTCCTTATTGCGCTGACGTTCCTTAAACAAGGTATTGCGGAACCAGTGTTTGATGACTTTCTGCGGCAAACCAGACTTCTCAGACATCTCAATTATCTGTTCCTCACTTGGTGAGTTGTTTATATCAAAGTGGGCCCGCAGGATTTTCAGCTGTTCGTCGTTGATACGAGTCCTGGCACGTTTCTGATTATTAGCGGCAGCTTGTTGTTGTTGCTGAAGTTTCTGTGTGATATTTGGATCCATGAAAGATGGGAGCATTCCACCTTGCGTGAACGGGTTCTCCATCGTTGGCAGCATCATTGGGACAAGTGGAGGCTGCATACCCATGCTGACTGGCATCCCAAGGGGGAGAGACATCTGCATCATGTTCAACATCGGTACAGCAGTAACTGGAGGCAGCTCAAGAGACAGCGATGATGGAGGCCCAGATGATGGCTCAATTTTAACATTGATGTCGGAATTTGGCGTCGAGGGAGCTGATGGCATTGGAGGCGTGGCTTGAGCTGGTGTTGATGTCGATGGCAGACCTTCTGCACCAATTTGTATCATTGGGGGTTGTCTCTTCTCAAAGTCCTCCTTAAAACTTTCACCATATTGCTCAATGAAATCTATAGGGACAACATCTTTGTGAATTTCTTCTTGATGTGCTTTCAACACCCAGATACTGGAAAACGTCTTCCCACAGCGGTCACAAACAGCTTTTTCAATCTCTGGCATATCGTCTGCTTCTCTCTCAACCTTTATTTTCAGCTCTTTATCAAATTCAACTTTTTCTTCACCCTCCTTTCTTGGCTTGGGAACTTGGTTATTCTCGTTGAAGTGCATGACGCATTCGAAACCGAAGTTTTCAAGGAGATTCTTGTGGACTTGAGGCTTGAAGCGAGGGATGTATCCCGATCTTCTCAGGGCGTTGAACTGGTTCTGAGCAGACATACCAGGAGTCATAAGTGATGGCGGTGGCTGGAAGAAACAGTGCGTCTGCTGATGTTGTCCAAGAGCCTCTGCACTGACAAAGATTGAATTGCACCTCTGGCACGTGTACATAGGTTGGTTGATGGACTGGGAGCTGCTGGTGGTAGTCGGCGTGGTTGCAGGAGATATAGCAAGTGATGTTGGTGTTGTAGATGCAGGAGGATGCGACGTGACGGGCGAGATATTGGTAGCAAAGATTCCTGGAGGATTTGTGATGGGTGATGACATGCTGAGATTCAGGGGTGTATTCTTCTGCTGTAGCATCTCTGCAAGAAGCTTCTTGTGTTGACTTTGGGCCGATTGAGCTTGAGGAGTGTTCTCGGGCTGCTCAAGGAGAGGCTGTGACAAGTCCACCTGTCCAGTCATTGCCAGTTCTTGAAGTTTCGAAGCACGGGTCTGATGCAGGACTGACCTCATGTGGATATCTAATGTTGATCCCTGGCTGTAAGCTACTTTACAAATGTTGCATTTGAAAGGTTTCTGATCAGAATTCCCAGAGTTTGAAGTAGGGGGTGATGTTGATGGTGGCTGTGTTGTTGGCGTGGATACAGGGCTGGTCGATGCTGGGGTTGATATGGGTGAAACTGCAGCTGTTGGGGAAGGGCTCTGAGATGTCGTCTGTGCGGCCTGTTTCAGTTTGTGCAGATGAGATACTGAATTGTAATGCACCAAGAGGATATTCTTCTGTGTGAATGATTCCTTGCAGACGTCACATTTGTATGGACGGTTTGGATCCAGATATTTTTCGATAGGGTAGTTCATCTTATCCCCTTTGCGATGCAGCAAAGTCTTGTTGTGAGTTGTCAAATAATTTTGCTTGGTGAAGGCTACTTTGCAGCGATGACATTTAAATTTTCTTGTAGGATCATTGTAACTGTCCTCGGCAATTGCCTGGCTGTTGATGTAATCTTCAAAGAATTGATTCTCCCTGCAAGACCCCTCTGAACCATCATCATTCTCTCCGTCATTGTTGAGAGAGTCATTCGTCTGATCATCACTCATTGGCGACTGTCGCTCAGCGTCATCGTCATCAGCCATCTTGCTTTCAGACATCGTCAAATCTTTCGCCTCTTCCTTCATTTCCTCGTCGTGATTTTCCTGACTGATAGCATTCTCAATCGATGATCCCAACAGGGCGAGAGGATTCGTCAACAGGGACGCCTTGTAGTTGGCGACTTCCTCATCGGACATCATCTCCAAGTGCGTGGATTCTACATGTTTCCTCATTGCGTCAATTGTTCGGAAACTACGATCGCAGATGGTGCACCTGGTGGCGGCTCGGATCATGTGATACTGAGAATGTGTCTGCAGTTTTTCCAGTGTCTTGAAAGCGAGGCTACATTGGTTGCATCGATACTTGTAGACATGGCGCTCAGAGACAGAAAGCTGTTGGCGGCGTGTGTGGATTTCTCGAAAGTGAACTTGGAGCGCCGATGCTGTCTTGAAATACTGATTGCAGCCCTTTTTCCAACAAAGGTAGCCAGGTCCACGGGGTGTCTGCTTGAGTTCTAAGTGGCCTAGTTCATTCTGGTGGGCATAGAGGGCGTCGATGTTGCGGAACAAGCTTGAGCAGGTGTGGCAACGATACTCATCATCATCCTTGTCGCCATTCAGGTCATCAGATAAACCACCTGTAATAAGAAGAAAAGAAGAAAACGAGGTGAGTTACAGCAAGAGACACCGAATTCATTCCAGATCATAGAAGCTTGGTGACCAATGAACTTTCTGCACTGAACTGAAATCAATTAAAATATATGTTAAACAGAAACGCTGCATGTTTTTTTATAAAAGACAGCACCATGACACCACCTCAGAGAAAAGATAATCAGGACTGCAATGTTAAGTATCCTCAAGTCAAAGTGTCGCTTTAAAGTCGCGAAGGGCATCCAGGGGCTGACATTCACGTTAATCTCATAATCACACTAACGAGGGAAAAAAATGGATGACCTACTAATGCAGGTCTGATAAAAATCCTCAACAGAATACTGACATTCTGCTTAAAGCCTCATTAATTTACCCCAAATTAAAGGTCATTTTGCCCTTATGACTAGTAACTGCAACTGCAATTAAAAGTTTATCTGCCCCCAACTGATTAAGAAGTTCCGCGATGGTCTGTTGCCAGTAAATAACCAACAAGGACTGTTTACTGTAGGTATTGGTCACAATATTTGTAATGGCTCCTCTATTTAAACCCTCAGCACTGAGACCATGCAAGACTTAATGCTTTGGCAGAATGAGTCATTCAATATTCGTAAAATTCATAGGACTTGGGCAGACAATCTGGAAATTCAGATTCAAGTATATAACAATGAGTTACATGTCTGCGAATCACCAAATGCTCAAAAGAATTAAAAGTAACAAGAGGTCAAACTTGCTTTAAGAGATAAAATGCAACAGACAGTGACTTTTCCTTGACTGAGGCTAATGGCAAAGTTGAAAACGCGAATCTTACTGAGGGGATGTGACAATAGTATTATTCACTTTGTAGGTCATCTCTAAGATTATTAGCCATCACCAGCCCACGAGTTAATGCGAGAAAAATTCATTAAAACGGCAATGCTGACAGTGGAAGTATGTTGATAGGGCAAAGGGCATGAGGAGGCGGGAAGGTAAACATCGGCTGCCATCTTGTCATGTAATTAATTTATAAATTTTTTCCGTCTTAAACTGCGACTATACTTTTTCAGCTGTTATCTGACACTACTAAATAACGACTGAGTGTAAACAGTCGCAGATAAGAATATTAGATTTGAGTAAAGAAACATCAGTGATATTATGAAATTAACACGACTGGGGGGTCTAAAAACTGTAGCAACATTTTTATTTCTGTTTTCAAATTCAGATCAGTTCAATGGATTTTCTTTTACATTTAAGCAGTACGTGAGCACTTTCATTATTCCACACTGGAAAAGTCACGGACATTATGTCTTAAAACATGTCTCGTGAATTGCATCCACAAGATTTCATGACCTCAGTGCCACAAAGCAACCACACTGAACAGTTCTACGATATTCTTACAGAGGGCAGCACAGATCCAGCCCCAGAGGACCAATACATCAGCCAGTGTATTAGTCGCACATGTTGAATCATGTAGTCGGCAAAAAGCACAATCAAGTAAGGAGAAGATGGTGGACATAGTTAATTTTAAGGGATTGACTAATGGAACTTGTCATTATCTTAAATGGGAAACAGACCAATGTCTACAGATGAGAGCACGGTCAGCATTGTTGATTCCATCTTCCGTAAGACCCATACTGGCATAATAGCGTGTGGGTTGCTTTCTCTGTATGGATTTTTCTTGCTAATTGTAAGATTGGAAATCTTTTCTGATTGAGTTAGTAGTTCCCTGGTTCACCCTTTATGACCAGATGACTTGGGTCTCTGACATCATTTGCTCAGCATACCATATGCTGACACTGTCACCATTTCACACACCCAACAGTTTCAAATGTGACCCTCCACAACAGAACTAGTCGCTTGTCGCTCAGGTGAGCCGCAACGAACTAAGATGACACCGGAAGAGAATGGACGAAATAGATTATTTCAGATTTCATAACAGGCAGACAATATTGAAACTGACAAACATTTGTGACCCGGCACAACAAAATGAGTCGGAAGTCGCACAGAAGAAGACCGAAGTTGACACCAGACAGCAACTACCACACAGAAATCGACAAAGTCAAATTTCACAATGGCCAGACAATCCTGAAATCATCGAACCCTTGGTGTCACCTTGGACATGTTCGGTCTTCTTCTGTGCGCATTCCGACTCATTTTGCTGTGCCGGGTCGCATTTGGTCTCAACCTGCTAAGCTATGCAACTAGTTTTGCTGTGAAGGGTCACAAATGAACATCCATCTTACCATCGTCTTGAGGCATCTTGATGGCATCAGTGTCTGATACATCCGATTTTGTCTCCATGCTATCACCCTCAGGCGTGCCAACTGGGCTACGGTCTTGACTTGGATTCTGTCCCATGCGGAAGTCACTTGTGCTGGCCTGGGTTGCCGCAGCTGGAGGGGACCACCTTGTCTGGTCAACGAGCACCATCAACCGCTGCATACCTTCGTGCGACACGTTATGGGACTGGGCAAGGTGGCGCTCAAGTTTCGCCTTCTCCTTAAAACCGTCTTGGCAGAGCGGGCAGTTCATTTCGCCAGCGGCTGGCTCCGAATGTTGGGTCGTGATATGGGCCTGGATCCGCATCTCATTAACACTGCTGTAGTTGCAATAGGGGCAGATATGGATTTGCTCGGAGTTGCTGGCCTCCAACATGTCTGTAACGATAGAGGACACAATCGATGAGTTTGATTAATATTGGATATTACATTTAGCGGTGGCACTTCACCCTGCACAAACATTATTGGACATTGTCTACGCAATCTTAGTGTAATGAATACATAGGGATGAAGTGGGGTCGCTCGGACTAATTGTCCTCGCACATTTTGATGATATTGACCGTGTCTGATGGGCTACTCTCATGCGCAAAGCTCAGTGGACTAGAAATCACAACTGGTATGCGGAGATAATTACTTGAGGTGATCAACACGAGGAGCAATCTCGCACTGTCTAGTCTTCCAGATCACGGAATATACATCATATCGTCCTCGGTTTCGTTATTAGAATCAATCATATTCACCCTTTTAGACCAATAACAATTGTTCATCACATATTTTCAAACTGAGGCAGACTGACGTCTGAATCAAATCATAAAACAAGTAGATTCAGATTATGTTGTTGCATGTAGATTCAGATTATGCCCCATGCCTTTGTCTCTAGTCAGCACAGTTAAAAGTGTGAATCCAATGACATGACATCATGTCACAATTGTTGTTTCATTAATGTCTAAGTGACATCAACTGTACATGTATTTGAATTCGTATTTGATTTTTCTGTCAGGGCCGAGACATAGCATTATTGGCCCTGGTAAGTATGGATGAGGCCATCTCAACCTACTCATGTTCCTCACTTGGATGGGGTCTTTTACTTGCCCCTAAAAGACACCACAGCTTACTCTCCCATGCGACGGACGTGAAGAGCCGGGAATGAAATCCCATACGGCCTGGGCTAGATTCGAACCCAGGACCTGCCGCTTGCTGAGCGGACGTGATAACCAGTTGGCTATCAGGGCTCTTCCAGTGACATCAATAAAGGCAGTGACATCATTAGTAGTACCCATGCAGTGCTGCCATCTTTTGGGGTGATAGAGTCTATTGTTTCAGTTACCTTAGTACAAGTATTGGTACTGCTGAAGTGACAAAACATTGTCATTGATTCTCCCCTCGAGGTATACCGGTACCATTACAACACAAAGGGTTACCAAAGTCCTTCAGGGTCGATTGTTTGTTGTTATTAAGCCCCATAGGTGTGTTTGCAAAATTTTTATTCTCTCCCATTTGCCTTCAGTTCTCAATGTTTGAAGCGGGTTTACATATTCAAATCTTTATTTACCGTTCAGTTTTTCATGTATTTTCTCCAAAGCACATTGTTGCCGACAGTTGTTTAAGCGAGTTTGTTGATTGGTGAAATTCTATGTTCAACCTAAACATTATTTGAACAGGAATTAAATAATTGAGATGGAACAATAGTAATACCCTGAAATTTGCTTGTTCAAATGAAAATACACAGTATATTCTCGCACAGGAAGATTTAATCAAAATATTTAAAAAGACATTAAATTGACAAATTTCACTTTTTTTGCCCCATAATTAATTGTTTTCTGTCATTATATAGCTGGGACACTATTGATATTGTCAGCAACGTTTATTTACCAATGAGGTTTGGAATATTTCATCAAAATCAAGCGGTGGGATCAACAGAGCACACAATAAAGAGATTTTTTTCCAGATACAAGTAGGTGTACATGTAGGTTGCAATAATATTTTTTCTGGATGATTGCCTCGCAACATTGTGACCTCTGTGTACATTTGGATCAAACCCGTGTTTGATACATACACTCTCCAACATCACACCTATTAGGCCTAGGGTTAAAGTACGTATTATATGGTTGTAAATGTAAAAGTGCAGAAAAAAATTAAGCGAGCTCTAAAACATGACATTTTTACTTAGCAGTTATCAGGGCATCTCCCTGATTGGGCAAAATCCATGAGATACATTTCTAACTATGAGTCGTATAGTGATGTAGTACGGTTGATCGGCAAAGTTAGGATGAAATCAACAATATCAGAAACTATCCCCAAGAGCCAATCAAACTCGGTTATCATTCCAAAGTTTATACCCAACCTGTCTGCTGCTGGGATATTATTTCACCGCTGTGCATTGTCAGAGCCGAGTGCACTAATTAAGGCTGTCACTGATGGAGAATTCTGTCTTAATTGCTCAGAAATGTTAGCCTCAGACCCTCAGCAATGGACAGGTCTGATTAGTACTACTGTGATGACTAACGGACCAAGTTTCACATCAAGTAGATATAATTCCATGTACTGTAGATAATGCATGGCTTCTTAACATGCACAAAGGAAACTGACGTGAACTGGCTAGAGAGAAAGGAACGCTTTGGCAACAAATAATATACACACACTTAGTACATTTCGTACCAAGTTGAGTTGAATCATTTCTTATTGCTCTTACCACTACACTCTCAAGCTGGTGAAATAACTTCTACATAAAAAGAAGTTATCTGACAGTACACAGGATTTGTGCACACTTCTTTCATAATTGAAGGTGAAGCCAGCCTCTCAAGCGGGTTTCACCTCAACTTGGCCCAAACCACAGTGGAAACAACACACTTTATTAACATAAACGTCTGGCCTAGTTACCAGTACTGTTGAACAGTGTCATCTTATTTGTTGACATTTTCAGGATTTCCTAGATATTGTAATCAACTATTTATTTACCTCTAACGATTAATTGTAATCAGATGTTTTTGCCTGCTGGCTTCTTCAATGAATTTTTTGTTCCGTGAAAAATGAGTTTACTTCAAGAGCGACTTCAGTCTCATCGTCACATCCGATTCCTATACAGTTAGAGAGGGTACTCGGCCTACTTAAACATACAATTAAACATTTCAACGTCAATTCAATTTGATTGCATATCTATTATTTCAAGTACTTTAGGTTGACTCATTGAGTGCTACAAGTAATGACATCATTTAGAAGCGAAATATTCATCTAGGGACATAGAAATATTCCAATGCTTAGTTTTTACTCATACATTTGGTTCCAAAAAACTCTCTCCATATTTTCTGGGGACCAGGATGTGTGATGTTCAATTGCATGTTGAAACCTGGTCCCCACTGGATTTTACAAGCCTATCAGGGAAAACCCAGTAGGCAAAATTTCCAACTCTGTACTCTGTAAACTTTCTTGCAATGTATTCGAACATGGAGAATTTGAACAACGTCAAAAGATCTCCTACTGAAAGGGTTAAAATACCACATTAGCAGAACAAGCAAAATGCCTATGTTATCAACTGATAATGAAAATGGCTAATTGACTGAGAAATTAACATCAGTCCTCGTTAAAATGTTTGCTTGGCCTACATAATAACGAACAAATTAAACCTCGAGTATGAAAATGCCAAAAAAGATAACACACATCCCTAATTTGTATGAACTAAGAAATTAATCAGTGATAGCCTCATTCCTTCTAATTACTTGTGATATTTTCATACAGTGCAAAAAAATGTTTCAATTCAGAGGAATGTCACTCCTGTGCAACCTCACGGCCTTTTTTGCAAGTAACACAATGCCAACTTTATTAATTTAACATTCAGAACTCGCAATGTTTCCATTAGTACTTTTTCCTAACGAGGTTTTATGAAATTAAACTACCCTGTATACATATAAACTCACTCAGACATTAATTGTCTGGTAATGAAATAAACCTCCGCATTCAAAATGCGCACAATACAGCAATAATTTTATTGATATAAATAACCAAAGATAGAGGGGGTCGGTAATAGATCTCAGGCCTGTCTCATTCCGCGACTTTTACGACTTTGCATAATTTGAGATTAACGGCTGCGGAACTCGCGTTGTCTGTGTGTCTAATTTGATTGAAGAACCAGTTTATGTATATATACTTTCACATATATCAAGATGCCATTCCTCGTTTTCCAATCTTATTCGTCGTCTAGGGACCTCTAGACATGACTATTCGATGGGTTCACAAAATTGATAGTTCTCCTCTATTAATACATTTTGACATTTTAGCAATATGTTCAGCCGATATCCTGTCCGGGTGGATCAAGTAATTTCGCGTGATCTGGCATAATTGCATTGTGAGATGACTCAAATTTTCAATCGAAATTGATCACAAGGTCAGATATGGAGATCTTAACATTTAAAATTAATGCTACGTAAACACAAGTCCAGATTATTGCTTTGGTCTGGCATCCTGATAAGGAATTATCAATTTTATGCTTAATATTTGAAATTGTATCAAATTTCATTTTGAAGAGGTATCTTACAAATGACTGGCAGACATCGGAGGGTCAAAATAGGTAGGAATACTTTGTACAGGTGGCAGCTCATCATGAGAACATCAGGATGGGGCAGGCCTTCTTTACTTCCAACTTCTTAGGCTTATTTTCACAGATGAGGGCTAGAAATTAGACACTTTCAACAAAATCCCATTTATCAGACGATAATGTTCCCAACCTCTTCGTATAGCAACAACCGAGAAAATCTGATCACCCTTGGATGACCAAATCTTCAGATTACATTCCTGCAGTTCGAGACAGTTAAACCTCAGCAGCAAAAGGTCTCAAAGAGGTCATGACCATTTTTTACATCAGTGCCAGAGGGCATCATTTTTGGAAAAGAATAGAGAATTTTTTTATCACACCCCAGAGTCCATTACCATGACACCAAAGCAACACGGATCAGAGGCAAAGAGGGACAAATAACAGTGTGTGCATATCGAAAATGACAGGGATTATGTTTTTTTGTGATGAGTTTAAACAATTTGGCCCACAGCGCTAAAATTGAATGTAACCTAAAATTGCATCCAATTAGAGTGCGTCTATTTTCCCCCACGACTGGTATTATTTTTCACTTCTTGTTGCATAAAGAACAGAAAGGTATCAACAAAGGTGTGAAGAGCTCTTGTGAAAAAAAATCAGCCATTGAAATTCTACCAAAAAAGGCACGAAAAAGAGGTCAACATTTTGTGGCGGCACTGGCAGATGGACTTTATGACATTTTTTTAGAAATAATTTGCATTTTTAATAAACTACTTGACCCAGAATAATCACGACATTTAGCTTTTGTATATAAACAAGGGGAGTGGCTTTGAAAATGGTGCGTAGGAGTCTATACGTACCCACCAAATTCATGTACACCAATGTTGCTGAAGTTTGGCGCAATTTTGATTATATGCTTAAATACAATGGCATTTTGTAACACTATAATTAAAATTCACAACTCATATGAATAGTATACAATTGTGTTGCCGGGCAGAGGTGAAAAAAACACCTTTGTGGTTGGATTCAATGGTTTTTAAGACGGAGTGTGAGAGGGCGTTTGAGAGGAATAGGTGAAAATCATGCGATTATTTCCTCGTTGTTTGCAACAATACTGCATATGGCGGAGTCAAGATGAAAGATACTTAAGAAATTGTTACCAGGCAATGGGTATGGAACAGCCATTTGTTGATCAAGTTACTTTTTTATATGGAACTACTAGTATAAAAAACCATGGAAAGTTGCCACCTTTGATTCAGTCACAGGCTGAAGGGCAAAAAGGACTTGTAAATTTTCTCGATTCAATGTCACATTCAACTTTGCATCTTTAGGATGAATAAGGGTGACATAATTTCTCTCACATATACAATACATGTAGATGTGTAGAAGTGAAATGCGTCACAGTGGACTGCCTCATTTTATTTACCGATAACTACTCCCACATAGTTCTTTTTCATATTTGATATCGATATCTGTATATAAATTTATTTGTGTATTAGTTAAGCAAATTGATAATATGTGTTTTTACCACAGTCAGTGGATAATCATTTTTAAAACCAAAATGTCCAGAAGTGGCCCAGACATACACAACTGTATCTTTGAATTCAAATCCACCATGTAAGTCAAACCTCTTTTCATCCCAACTTGACCCAGACCAAGAGTGCATGACAGATACTAGAAATGTACACAGAGTTCCCCAACACACATTGACATCAACATTGTCGCCTGCTTGAGATGCAGCTTCAGAAACTACTTCAGTTTATCAGAACTAAATGATGCAGAAACACTGATTCCTCGTGTCTAGGGCCAAAAATGAGGCCGAGATTTTTACATACTGCTTTAATTTGCGATAAAATACGACATCAGCCGGCCATTATATGGAGCATAAATAATTTCCTACACGGCTTAGCCACCATACACGTTCTCATTAGGCGATTAGTTAAAAATGCTCACGGACTACCCTGAGTCTGTCACTTTTTAATTAGGACAGGAATGACAATATGTAAATTAGGCAACATTTTGCCTCCTTTATGTATGCTCCTGGATGATTAAGGGAAATTACGTTGTCAGATTGATTGCAGCAGTGTTAGCATCAGACCAAGCAGACGGAAGAGTGTGTGTATTTTTTGTCACCAGGGGGCATTGTGGAGACAATGGAATGGAAGTGCCATAGCTTAATTTTAATCTGCGTCATGAATCAGTAAGGAAATTCTAAATAAGTAAAGAAATAGAGAAGAAGGACTTTATGTCATGTCATTCCTTCAGGCAGTGTTGAATGGCAGTTCAGTTTAGGGAAAGGTAAGGTCGTTTGCTTTACAACCTCAGAACACATTGCATGCATCAACAAATTGATGATGGGTTTTGACGACAATGGCCAAACACAGGGGTAGTGGAAATCAATATAGTGGGACCCTTCGGCTCGCTCACCCCTCCAAAATCGACCACCCCTCTAAATCGACCACTTGGCTCGAGTCCCATGGGTGGTCAATTAGAGGGGTTCCACTGTATCTTATTTGCTTCACAGTCACCTAAAAAGGTATGATCATAATCAATCATTCGGTCATCCCTTCCCATTTAATGGTTTAGACATTTTTATGCTGTTTATCTCACAAAACAAAGCGTTCCTTCAAGAAGGGGTTAATAATACAGAATTGCCTCAACTGTCCCCATTAACGCCACCTCTGCACACTCTCGTTCTTATTCATATCATATTCCCCCTCCCTCTCTAGAGAGCTCTTCATGGCGATCTCGAAACAAGCGCTGACTCACCAACCATCCCAACGCGAAGAAAAACATCAATTTGTATTTTAAGTAATTTGTGTGGCGTTTAATTGTGCTCAGATCTTAAGATGAGGGCAGGCTTTAATTGCTCCTGGAGGCTTAAGCAGCAGTGGGGAGGACCTCTTAACAACGATTAAAAGGGCAGCGAGATTTGATTTTAGCTGTTTATAACTTCACAAGGATTTGCAGACGATAATTTATTGGGAAAAATAATTCTGAGAAATTCATCATTGTGATTTGTAGATTTGTGCCGGAGAACATCTTTTTTTTTCATTTTCAAATTGCCAAGTGAATTGAGTGCCTAGGAATTTTAATATCTATTGAATGTCAGATATCATCAGATTCAAATGGAGGGATGAAAATGCCTTTTGTCAACAGAAGCCAGAAGGGTGCCATGATCACCTTTAGATAGGATGAGGTATCCTGAACAAGGAGCAGTCTGAGTACACCTAAAGCTGGGTGTACATCGCACTTGCGACTGGATGCAACTAGTTGCCACTGAGCTACCTGGCGACTGGGAGGATCCAATTTGGATCCAGCTGAAACTGGAGGTGACTGATCAGTTGCTGAATTTGCGATGTGCGCGCAGCGTGTACATCACCAGCGACTGATCTGATTGGTCACTTCCAGTCGCAAGTGCGATGCACGCCCGGCTTAATCACAAACCAAGCTTTGAAAGGCAAAATGTTAGTTAGATTGAATGACTTATGATTTACATGTATGATGTAATGTAGGAAGAAATCACAGCCTTCATTAAACTTTTTTTTCAGATCAGAGGGACAATTTATGAGGTCGAATAAGACTGATGTGTCCCATGCTGCAACGCTTGCACATAGGCGACACTGGCAGACATTGCTTTATGACTTGCAGCTAGGCTCTGAGGAAAAGACACAGGGCATGAGCTTCCATCAGGTCTCAGAACCTTCCACTTTCTACTGCACAGCTTCAAACACCACACCCCATATACTGTGCTACTAGATATTGATATTTATAACAATAATTCTATTCTGTGAAGCCAAGTGACATGTTTCAGGCCGATGTTGAAGAGACAAGCAAAATCATCGTCATATAATGCAGATGTGCCAAAAGGGTGTGAAACATTGAAATGGAATGCCACATGTCCGCACAACAAGGCATACTCTGGGTCCAATTATCATTACACCAATGGTATCATATCAAAATTATCGATAAAAGTATGCTGATTTCAAACAGACAGCACTAACAATCAAACTAATCAATACAAATTGATCATCTTGCTACTAATTGGTATTGACTTATGAACGATCAAACGTGCATCTGATCAGGGGTAATTTCTCATATGGGTGGAATACCTCAGGTAATAGTTGCGTTCAGGTATTTTTAGTCAAGAGTTTCAGGTCATCCATTTTGTACTTTCTCCTGGGGGCTATTTTTTGCACGGTGTTGCCCGCCTTGTTATTGTAATGCTTCTTTTGTTGAGAGGTGAAACGCAATTGTTTTTTTGGGGAGTTGGTAAGATATGACATTTGAAATTATCATTACATACATACAGTGAAGCTACACATGTATTTCAGCATAGTTATAGTGGTGTGTATGCATTTTCCTCAGCACATATTAATGTTTAAGGGATAAAGTTTAGAATCCTCGATCGGAAGTGACGTACTCCATGGCACACAATGGAAATCCTATTGTACAATGCGGCTTATTCCGTCCATCGATGACCTTTTTTTGGGCACTGATCAGGGATACTAAACTCATTCCTGTTTAAGATTTTTTATTTTTGGGGGGGGGGGCTTGCACTCACCAGGCGTAAATCTCAGACCAGTGAACTTTGGTCACAATGTTTTCAACCATTTTCAATTCTTTACCATGTGTCATGCAACAATGATGTAAAGCAACACACTTCAACTCCTGATAACACCAAGTAATTATCAAACACAAGGTTAAGCAATAATTTTGACATTTTCCAACCAAATGTACAAAACTCTGCTAACCCATTGTCATATCTGCTTATTATACATAATTGATTTTCTAAATAAACTACATGATCAACAATTAAGAAAACAAAGTGCATTTTCCCTACCAAACCCGAAAAATACTCATCACAAAACATATGGATACAATAGCTTCAAAATACATAATAGATTTCATAATAGGGCATATCCTCTAATGTACAGGTATCTTGAAATAAAAAAATGCATAATAAACATAAAGAATACAACTCCTACATGGGATCTATGGCTTCTTTTGTTCCTTGAACACCAATATTTCCATGAGGGCAATCGACTATTTTGTTGTATAAAACAACAAACAAACAATCCTATTGCACGTACTGGGTTTAGATGAAGGAATTTTTCCAATGGAAGAACAAATTGATTTGAGAACTCCGCTTAAAGGGTCATTGAGGTAGCTATTTCTGAAATTCAATAACAGAACAATGGTAGGATAATATGTAAACAAAATTGCGAGAGACCAAACAATTATTGAGCATTTTACTGATTGTGTTGTGTAGTTTTTTCTCAGAAATTACACAGAAATGTAACATAAATGCCTCTAATTTTTTCCTTAGATTAAGCAACAAAATTCTCATCGATATTGTGTTATTTTTTCACTGCCTTAGGCCTGATGTGTTTGCATTGTTCTAGGATCGTGGAGGTATATGTGTACCTAATCACATGGCATCTTTTTTTAGCCGCATACTTTGTATCGCATACTAATAATTACACCAGGAATGATGAATAAATCCAGAGACTGGGTTTGTCACATAGCAGATATTGTCCCTAGGAAAATCGTTAACTGCCCCCATGAGCGGCCAAATTTACAGGGTATGCACATTTTTTCCACTACATTTGGCAACAATTGTGTAAAGCAATGCATTATATCATTAATTACCTAAAGTTTAGGTAATTAATGATATAATGCATTGCTTTACAGGATCTTCAGCTTTAGGCTAAAGCTGAAGATAGAGGAAAGGGGAATAACGAATCATTCATTGAAATCCACAAGGGAATCATCTTTTTCTGGTGCATGGAGGCAGAAATATGCAAGTTAATTCATAATTCTCTTCCCCTGCAAGAACAATGGACCTTTTTATTCCTTTTTCATCCAATTTTATGTACAATATCACACCAGTGTTATCACAAGATAACCTGGATCCCATTCTCGATACAATACTTGCATACGTACTTGTTATTTTCCTGCGTTTATGGCCATCCTCAAGCGACTAATAGCAACATTAATGATCAAAGCAGGAGTTCATATTCTGTTGGGAAAAAACAGCTCATAACTCAGAAGAAACTGGGGAGAGAAGGGGAAGAAATGAAGGTATAGGCCTCTCGAATCAAATTAACAGTTTTTAAATCAACTTGAAACAATTAACAATTATGAAGTTGTTAAAGTTCTCCTGACTTTACCTGTAGGCCTAGGCTACTGTGAACACCGTCATATTGGTACGATTTTTTTTTTGAAAATCGAAATCAATACAGCAGAACTGAAGTTACTGCCCCATGTGGGAATTTTCTCATGCGATTCAGATAATGAAAACCAAATATTTGCATCATTTCCAAAAAAACTACTCAAATTCTGAACAAACTTTGCGTTTGAATGAAAAAAAAATTGCCAATTAGGCCTTAAGATAATGGTGTTGGTATTGGAAAAAGGTGTGACAGGAAGAGAAGCATCTGTATGCATTGCCATGTTATGTCTTTTGTAATATTGGAAAAAACTCATCAACGACCGAGTATTCTGTCAAGCACTCTGCCTGCGGTACTTATCTTACTGTGTGAGATAAGCAAATGAACTAATAACAAAACAAGCAAATGAACTAATAACAAAACAATAAGAGGAATTCTGAGGTCGAGATATTGTTGTTTTTGCCGCAATGTACAAAAAGCCCAGGGGCGTGACATATTTCATTACTCTAGTTTAGGATAGGTGTTCCAATGTGAAAGTTGTAGACATAGAAATGGGAACATGTTGGGATTAATGCAGACAGGTTTATTAATTTCACAGCCGCGTTATTGCATTTGTTTGAACAGTGAGACAAGCGCATACCATTGAGAACACCGTGTCGATGTGTGAGGTCAAGATTTCCAAACTTGTTATAAGAACTGTCATGAATTCAGTCCACACACCACACAAATTTCACCCTTTCACATTTTTTCCCAGAATCTGGACACCTACACCAAATCCTGTGGGACTCAGACAGTGGAGCTAACCTGCACCTTTTGGTTGACACAAGCAGTTGCAGAGCCAGAGGGGTGCACCGGGTGCACGCCTTCCCTTTTGGCCATCAAATCTGTAAAATCGACCGTGAAATTCTGGAATTGGGTGCAAACTTCCTCTTTTCCCAAATCCTGGATCCGCCCCTGACAAGTGCTCAATAGGAAATTGTAATGACCTGAGATTTGTTGAAAATGTCCTCAATTGTAGATTACCAGGAAAATAAAGAAACTGTGGTGATAATTCATCACTAGTTACCGACTCCAAAAAACCTAAAACGAGACACTGCCGCGAAAAACAATCCATGGCAGGCGACAACGTCTCAAGGCCTCAATAAACCAGCCACACTAAGCCTCCTCATTTTTGTTTCCTTCTCAGACAAAACAAATGGAAAATACAGCCATCTTCCTGCTCCACTCCTGCCATCTTCAAATCACCAGATCAGGATTTAGAATGATCAAGCCATAGCCACGGAAGTACCCAGTTTAGCGATAAAGGTAAGCAAGTCATCAAAGAATCAACATCGGGGTACTTCATACTGTTTTTTTCCTTCTTCCTGGTGGATGAGTCCACGAGGTTCCATTCTTTGGAACCTGTGGTGGATTATGTACGTTCAGAAACATGTTGATGATGCCTTCAAGCAAAGTCATTCAGATTGTTCCAAGATGGGTGATGTAGGGAGGCCAGACTCATAATAGTATAAGTCAGAGGGAGACCCATAAAACAAAGACGGCTAAGACCATCAGAGGAGGATATGTGGACTGGCCAGATATAATGCCTTGATGTGGCCAGAGATGTATTAGAAAGCTTCAACAATCATCTTCTCATTGCTTTTAGTCTCGAGTGGCACGTTTGCGATGGTCGACATCGCTGTCCACTCGAGTGGCACGCCAGAGCCGTATTATATGCCAGTGTCTTGTTCCTCGCCACTTCATCGCCCCTCTACGATCGCAATGTTCGTACTTTATTTCATATGAACCACTAGAGGGGATGTTATTGGATGGGCAAGAAAGCAACAGGTCTGGGCCAATTGATTGTGGGAAGTCAAAAGGGAAGTGGGNCTTTGTGTTTGAATGAAAAAAAAATTGCCAATTAGGCCTTAAGATAATGGTGTTGGTATTGGAAAAAGGTGTGACAGGAAGAGAAGCATCTGTATGCATTGCCATGTTATGTCTTTTGTAATATTGGAAAAAACTCATCAACGACCGAGTATTCTGTCAAGCACTCTGCCTGCGGTACTTATCTTACTGTGTGAGATAAGCAAATGAACTAATAACAAAACAATAAGAGGAATTCTGAGGTCGAGATATTGTTGTTTTTGCCGCAATGTACAAAAAGCCCAGGGGCGTGACATATTTCATTACTCTAGTTTAGGATAGGTGTTCCAATGTGAAAGTTGTAGACATAGAAATGGGAACATGTTGGGATTAATGCAGACAGGTTTATTAATTCCACAGCCGCGTTATTGCATTTGTTTGAACAGCGAGACAAGCGCATACCATTGAGAACACTATGTCGATGTGTGAGGTCAAGATTTCCAAACTTGTTACCAGAACTGCCATGAATTCAGTCCACACACAAGTAATAGGAGCTGTCAGGGATTGACCAAAGGTGTCGCTACGGCCGAATTCAATGCATATAGACCCATCATTCTTGATCGAGCACCAATCACGTGGATTTTCCTGTGTATTGGTCCGCTAGAACTTTGCTGCCATCTTTTGGCAACATGTGTGGCTGACTGCTCCTACCTTTCATTTTTTCCAGAATCTGGACACCAACACTAAATCTACAGGGACCGACAGTGGAGCTGACCTGCACATTTTGGTTGGCATAAGTGCTCAATAGGAAATTGAAAGGGCCTGAAATTTGTTGAACATGCCCTCATTAATTGTAGATCACCAGGAAAATAAAGAAACTGTGATGATAATTCATCACTAGTTACCGACTCCAAAAAACCTAAAGAGACACTGACATGACAGTGAAAAACAATCCATGGCAGGCGGCAACGTCTCAAGGCCTCAATAAACCAGCCACACTAAGCCTCCTCATTTTTGTTTCCTTCTCAGACAAAACAAATGGAAAATACAGCCATCTTCCTGCTCCACTCCTGCCATCTTCAAATCACCAGATCAGGATTTAGAATGATCAAGCCATAGCCACGGAAGTACCCAGTTTAGCGATAAAGGTAAGCAAGTCATCAAAGAATCAACATCGGGGTACTTCATACTGTTTTTTTCCTTCTTCCTGGTGGATGAGTCCACGAGGTTCCATTCTTTGGAACCTGTGGTGGATTATGTACGTTCAGAAACATGTTGATGATGCCTTCAAGCAAAGTCATTCAGATTGTTCCAAGATGGGTGATGTAGGGAGGCCAGACTCATAATAGTATAAGTCAGAGGGAGACCCATAAAACAAAGACGGCTAAGACCATCAGAGGAGGATATGTGGACTGGCCAGATATAATGCCTTGATGTGGCCAGAGATGTATTAGAAAGCTTCAACAATCATCTTCTCATTGCTTTTAGTCTCGAGTGGCACGTTTGCGATGGTCGACATCGCTGTCCACTCGAGTGGCACGCCAGAGCCGTATTATATGCCAGTGTCTTGTTCCTCGCCACTTCATCGCCCCTCTACGATCGCAATGTTCGTACTTTATTTCATATGAACCACTAGAGGGGATGTTATTGGATGGGCAAGAAAGCAACAGGTCTGGGCCAATTGATTGTGGGAAGTCAAAAGGGAAGTGGGGAATAGTTGAGATCCAAAACAGGGCATGTTGCAGGGGTACAGTCTAACTTCACGCTGACATCTCTAAGAGGATGGTAGTCTGCCATTGATGACCCGTTTAGTCTGTGGTGTACTTCTTCACTTACATAAAATATTCCTCCTTCTGCTGACCTAAAGCTCAAAATATTCTCTCGAGGGGTCGTATTCATAAAGCGGTTCCATCGTTAGAACTGTCTTTGGCCGGTTCCAACTATGGTCAACCACTGCTCTTGGGACCGGTCTAAGACGGTTCTAGCGATAGAACCGCTTTATGAATACGACCCCACTTGGGGTCGAATTCATAAAGCGGTCCTATCGTTGGAACCGTCTTAGGCCGGTTCCAAGTGCAGTGGTGGACCACACTTGGAACCGGCCTAAGACGGCTTCTAACGATAGAACCGCTTTATGAATACGACCCTTGGAGAATACAGCACTTTTGCAAAGACTCAGAACTTCTAAGTTGGTATCATCAATTTTAACATCATTAAATCGATTGAGTGCAATTCTAGTCAGTAAGATGTTTTCCGCAGGGCAGACTTCTTGTTTCTCATTTGCATATCCAAATTTTTTCCCGTGCTTTCCCGGGACCAACAGTTCCATTCCTCTCCAATTAGTAATTCTCCTCCATGGAGAAGTAGCTATATATTTCCATTACTGACAATTAAAATACAGCACTCCTTGAGTCGGGATCTCTCAAAGATGTCAAGTGATTCCCATATTGACAGAACGGAGGAAAAACATACCTTGATGAGGCAAGCGCCGACCAAGAGCCAAGCGAGTTAATTGAACCTTCACTTTGGTGTCCCCGGGCTAATCAAACGAATTGCCATCGCTAGCTAATAGAACAAACATAACTTTGTTATACCGAGCCCCTCAACCTAATTAGCAAAATCTAGTAACATCACATCTAAACACAATTAGTGCCGAGGCTGGAAAAAATTAATAGCGATATTTTGCTACTTTTCTTAATTATACATCACAGGCTTAATACGCTATGTCCGGTATTTAATGAGGCCTTTGATAATTAGAGTCATTCTTTTAAAACAATGAGCAATTTCATATAATCAGGGAATCTGGGGTACTTCATGTAAGAACAATTTTGTGAATTAGGCTTAATTAAGTAAGGCATAATTAGGAGGAAAATACAGAACTCTTCCAGCACGAATGCAGAAAATTAACTCCGTGCATTTTCATAAATTGCAATGGTAAATCAGTTAATTACAGGTCAAGTAATTATCGTCTTGTTACTACTATTGTTACGATATTGACTGATGTTTTTGTATTTACTCCAAAATAACTGCACAAAATTGAGGAGACACCATCATTTAAGTTTTTACCGCAACCATTATTTTACTAGATAATAATGGAATCATTAAACCATGTTAGTAGTTATTACTGAGTTTCCGCACATTAATAGTACCTCGTTAAGTTTTTTCGACAGAGTATGTCGAAATGAGGCCTATAGAGAGAAAACCAGTCAAAATGACAATGGATGATTAATTATAGGACACAACGACCACACAAATAAATGAAAATATATCCCCGAAAATGAACTGGAATATTGTTAATTGTGGGAAAAATGTTGTTTATTAGCCAAACAGGCATATTGGCCAACAAAGCTTTTGACATTGCTGCCCCTGTAATATGCCCCATTAGTTAGAAATCAACTCCAGGGTGAGATTCAAACTAAGGCTTCAACACCAGCATGACTAGATTGTTGCAAGGTAAATGTTGCCTGAAAGCTCCTCTAAACAACATTGGTATGACATACATGTATTTCTGTCAAACTGCTTGACCTACTTTCAATGAGACCTCAGAGAAAGGGTTGTTGGAACCGCCTCAATGTCCGTCTTCCACAGACAGCTGCGAAAAATCACTAGGCCTATACTAAATGTAAATTCTGGAATTAAGATATTGGTATTCAGCAGTGCTTCTGCTTCTAAGATATTGGTATTCAGAGCTTTTAGGTCTGGAATTAAGATAATGGTATTCAGAGCTTTTAGGTCGGGAATTGAGACATTGGTATTCAGAGCTTTTAGTTCGGGAATTAAGATATTTGGTATTCATAGTTTTTAGGTCTGGAATAAGAAATTGGTATTCAGAGCTTTTAGGTCTGGAATTAAGGTATTGGTATTCTGAGTTTTTAGGTCTGGAATTAAGATATTGGTATTCGGATGTATTAATTCATAGGCATGCAATGTGTTGCAGACAATGACAGCCGGTCATTGAGTATGATCATATCGAAAACTGCACAGCCATACCATGATCGTTATCAAACATCTGTTGAATTTCTATTCATTACATTACGAGGAGTTGATACGTCGTTACCGTGGCAAATATTAATTGGTTATAATTACAATTGAGATCTTTTTGATTTTGAAGAGCGCAGGCTTGAAAGTTAACCATCGATGTCCAATATCTGATCTTTTCCGTTTGTGGCTGTATAGAATATGAACAGCTGGTCATGATGTAGATGTATGTTGCAACTAATAGAATGGTGGTTAGACCTCCTTCCTAATGAAAATGATAACAAACATGAAACTGCAGTTACAATCATAAGCTGTGAACAGAACAAAACAGGCAACAGGGCAGGGCTGCTGACCTGAAGACAGAGAAACGTTGACAAACCCTCATAGATGGTTTGTCTTTCAACTAATACCATGGTATTGCTTTGCATTTGTTTTGTAACATCCCATAGACCCATCTCACTAATAAGTGATCATTACGACCGAATTAGGTTTTTTCCAAACCAAGTTATACTACCTAATTAGCCACCTCACCTCTTAATATAGTTCCTCTCATTTATAACATCACCTAATTACAAAACAAACGTCAAACGTGTGACGTCCTCACTCACCCCATCCACTTTTTTTAGCTCACGTACCATGATGACTGCCCACGTGACATCCCTAACGAATGCAATGTCTGCCGCCAAGTTGATTATTAGGCCTTGTTGACCTTGACTAGGTTAAAAACGTAAACCTAATGAGACAAAAACACCAATTCATGCCGAACAAAATTAGATTAATTTTCAAATTGATTGTTCTTGATGGTTATCTCTGCATGTGCGGATAGTGATATTACAGTTAATTGATTTGATAGAACTCCTTATTAACCTTTTTACGACTCACAGCATTTCAACATCCAAGAATCAGCACTGGTTTCACTTAGATTTACTGTAATGATGATAATATGAAGCTTCTCTACATTACTTTTCACTGTAATACAGTCTCAAAGCTCTTCACATCATTACATCACTACCTCACCCGAAACCTTTCTGGGGAACTCAAGGAGCAGCTCATTCGGTGATCTCTTGATCCTTTCAGACCAGCTAAGAATACCAAGTGCAGGTGCAGATTCAGAGGGGTTTTTTNTGACCTTGACTAGGTTAAAAACGTAAACCTAATGAGACAAAAACACCAATTCATGCCGAACAAAATTAGATTAATTTTCAAATTGATTGTTCTTGATGGTTATCTCTGCATGTGCGGATAGTGATATTACAGTTAATTGATTTGATAGAACTCCTTATTAACCTTTTTACGACTCGCAGCATTTCAAAATCCAAGAATCAGCACTGGCTTCACTTACATTTACTGTAAATATAAAGTTTCTCTACACTTACATTTACTGTAATGATGATAATAAGCTTCTCTATTACTTTTCACTGTAATACAGTCTCAAAACGCTTTACATCATTACCACAACCTCATCAGAAACCTTTCTGGAGTACTCAAGGAGCAGCTCGTTCAGTGCTCTCTTGATCCTTTCAGACCAGGTAAGATTATACCAAGTGCAGGCGCGGATTCAGAGGGGGTTTGGGGGGTTGTCGTGACCCCCCTGCTCGCCATCACCAATTTTTTTTCAATAATTTGCAATGAAGCAAAAAAACATGAAAATAAAGTTTCTGCCTTGATACTATGCCAGGAAATCGCATCTACGGCCTTCTTAAGATTTCAAAATTTTCTAGCGGTGGCCCCCCCCCGAGACCCCCCATCGGCACAGGTACCTTTGGCGCCTGCCTGCAACGACCGCCTTCAGCAGCCCTGACCCTCCCTCGGCCAAAAATCCTGGATCCGCGCCTGAAGTGGTGACTTTGGCTAGGAATTGAATCTGTGACACTCGGTCTTGAGTCTGACACACAACCACTGCACAACGGTGCTCCACTGTAGCTCCGCAAAGATAATTAGTGTAGCTTTGCAGTCAGCATCCACGTGTCCTACCTCCCATTGTGGCTCAGCATCTACTGATTCAATTCTCTCCCCCCCTTGCTTGACGGCCATGAACCAAACGGGTCAATGCATCATCCCCACGTTACACATGCCATGACTAAAAGTCAATATCAGGAAAGAGGAGACAGGACGAAATGGTTGAAACAGACTCGATTTCAAGCCCGTCATCAAATTACCAACGTGGTGAATATCTCTACTGATCAGGGTGATACATTGATGACTTTGATCGAGATGTGGTTGGTTAACCCTCCTAACAGCAGAATGTATCACAACGTCAGGGCAAAGATCAGTCGAGCAATGGGGAACTTTACTGCACTTAGAGACCGCCTGTTAGCGGTCCTGAAACGTCACCAAATTTGACGTCACAGACGTAGGTCACAGCCTCGTGTCATTATGGATGACATTGTGGCGTGCACGTCTGGTGTACGACATCAAATTTCGTGACGTTCAAGGACCCCAAACTAGCAGTGGTATCTCATGCCAGTATGTATTTGTATTTTGTATTTGATTTTTCCGTCAGGGCTGACGCTATAGCATTATTGGCCCTGGTAAGTACGGAGGAGGCCATCATAGCTACTCATGTTCCTCACTTGGATGGGTCTTTTACTTGCCCTTGCAAAGACACAAAGCACAAGGCACCACGGCTACTGTCCGATGTGACGGACGTGAAGAGCTATGGGAATGAAATACCATACGGCCTGGGCTAGATTCGAACCCGCGACCTGCCGCTGGCTAAAGCAGACGTGATAACCACTAGGCTATCAAGAATCCTCAAGGCTCTCACGTTGTTGCAGACAGATCAGTGAGAATGGTTTTATCTGCACCCGTGGTTATCACACTGAAAAGGCCTCAAACGAAGTAATCAATGTCCATACTTTTAGAACAAGCTGCTGTGCAGATAATTGGATCCAATTCCCCTTCCCCAAAACAGACCACTTGGCCTGAACAACAGCACATGTGGGGACAATCGCTAATTAATAAAAATTGGAATTAATTGTTCGTTCTCGTAACAGCTGTGCAAATGACAAATTACAATAGGTTAATGACTTTCTGCACATTGGAAATACAAAGGCCAAGTAATCATTTAAAGAGAAATGGCATTGACAAATAAAACGTGTGCTGGGCTTGCCACATAGCTATCAAACGTTAATTAAAATGGGATTAATTCAACTGGCTGCTGTAAGCCTAAGGTCTAGAGCCTAAGTTTCTGTATGATGCGGTCTGGTACACATCAGTTCATAGCAGAATGGTGATTAAAACTAGATGTCAGAAAAATTCAATATTGAAATTGATATATGGGTGTGCAATTGATCAAAGTCAGTCTGGCAGTTTATCACTACTCTTTTGCTGATGTATTACATAACTTAAGGGAACCTTACCAAAATAGCCTCAAATCACACATTTTTAACAAAACTTGCCTTTTACTCTGAAAAAAATTTGCATTGTTGGTTTGATTTTAATAACTCACCATTGCCTTCGGCTGAATTGTTCACATTGGTATTGGACATTGCTCCTGAGAGTGGTATCTCCGACATGCTGTTGTCCAGGGAGTTGGGCCCATTGCTTTCCTCATCATTGTGTTCACCATCTGAAAGTAGAAACAATAGAAACTTGAAGAACATGTCAGAAGTCGTGCATCAAAAACAATCTATAAGTCGCTATGGGTATTGGGAGTCATCAACAACACTTCCAGCCAATACGACCTTCGGTCTGTACAAACGCATGCAGAATCATTGACTTGACCCTGAAAATAACGTCTGTCCCTCATTTCCAACGGGCGAAAAAAACTGACTGAAGGAAGGCAAATACCAGTGAACTGCAGCACCCCGGCATGCCGGCAGCCACTCTCAGGAAGTAACGTCAATAAAGGAGAGAAAAATCGTCTTCTGTACACATCTGCGGGATATGTACGGAGCGGGGATTAATCGTACGCTATAAACCTGGTTGCTGTGAAATGGAGGACTGTGATTTTCCAGTGTGGGCAAGGAATGGCAGAGTAATTGAGATGAATAACATTATGAAGCTAGTTATCACTGAAAGAAAAGCATCAAGACCTGCAGCAGATATATTCAGGGCATAATATATATAAGGAGAGCCCTGAATTAACATGTACTTTGAAGTTCTTGGTATCATCTTTGTGCCCTTTCATATATTTCCCCTGAAAAAGTGAACACTTTATTCTGTCCCAACTTATAAATTGTGTTGTACCCTAACAAAAATGCAGCATGTATAATGCATGATTGATGCATTAATGCAGCATGCCGAATCACTTTACTATTATAAGATCAAGAGAAACCTTCATGAGGTAAGAAACTGGTGCTGCTAATGGCCCTTTCCACAGGAAATCTAGGAGACTATGGTGTTGAAAAAAGGTGTACTTATCAATAATTACCACCATGAAGTCATAGAGTGGTAATTAGAAGGTGGTAATGAGGGTTTCTGAGATCTTCTAGAAAACACCCACGAAACACACCAACACCTCCTGTGCAAAAAGTCATTAACGAATATTAGACCACGTTGAGCTGCTGCTTAAATTTGTCAAAGTAGGTTATGTAAGGACTGGTAAAAAGACTATCGCTAAACAGTAAAACACCCACTTGATATTGGAAAGAATTCCTTGACTTCATTGCAGTCGGTACTGTTTTCCCATGAAATCAGCAAATGATTCATTTAAAATCTCAAGTTTTCCCAAATGTATCATGAGAAAAAACGCATGATGACATCACACCGCAATATTGGCCGACAGCGTCAACACCTCTGACCATCCCCAATTCACACGTTTTCTACACACAAAGAACTCGGTGGGGAACGACGGCCATTTGTATGCAAGTGGGATTGCTCTGATTAAGACAAGACCTTTTGATTCACAGAGCGATAATGGCTGCTGCGCTCAAGACGGTAGCGCAACTGAGCGGAATCAATGTGACCCAAAAATGTGGCAAAATTTCACAAAAGGCTGACGAGAAATAAAGCCTTCCTCAGAGGTGCGTATCACATTACAGAAGAAAATATATCCGGACTGACTTCAAATGAGGATATTGAATACACTACAATGTACGTGATATTGGGTCAAGTAATGGTGGGACAGATGTTGCCTTGTTTCTTAACATGTACGTCTGTTTAATTCTGTGAATGTCTGCCTGATCAGGCAACGGTTGGGTAGCCCAAAACCAACTCAGTGGAAGATGTTTTGGTAATATTTTGAGAAGCGATAAATGGCTATTATGTACATACACCGTAAAGCCATATTTTGTTTTTTTTTAGTGAAATATATGGTATTTCACATGAATGGTAATGCGGAAGCGTTCGTGACCAAAATGAGGTAGAGATGTAGATACGGGGAATTGACTATCGTTTCTGGTTTGCTTCCTTTGTGAATAAAGCAAGCAAAATTCAAGGCACGGACCAGAAATGTCCTCAAGGTTTGACTTGTGACATATCACTGATCAAAATTTTGTTCACATACGGCGAAAAGCCTTTTCTGAGGTGAAAAGCAAGTAGAAGCAATCACTGATTACATGAAATGAACACCTGGTGGAACTGAACTCATCTAAAAACCAATCACAGAAAAAGGTCGACTGGAAAGCAATTGTTCCTTAATCATCGTTTTCATTACTCGGTTACGTGTTCTATTACCATATCCATAACAATTATTATTATTGTCTTAAGCGGTTTTAGCGATTCGTACGTGCACGACACGGCATAACGAAATGGCAAGCTGCGAGTGTTGATTATGCGCAGATATAAATTGAAAGTGATCCCGCTAATTCTTTCGGATAACCGTCCGTGGATTCAGTGTTCCTAATAACTATGATAAACACAATCGTGCCCGCTGTGCGAAAATGACAAGAATAATTAATATGCATGCACGACAAAAGGTATACGGGGCACTACACTGCGGGTGAGTCAACTCAAGATTGGCACGGGTGATATATGAATTTATAAAATGGCTGACCAGGCTTGCCCTAGAGGTCTCCGTGAAGAATATCGCTGGGAGAAATTGATCTCGGCAAGCTATTTACGTAATGGAGGAAGGTCGATAGGATGTAGAGAGTTGATGGGTGGTCATGACCTGGTATGCCAAGCCATTCATTACCGATTTTTTTTCAGGGGGTGACTTTTAAGATGCCTGACTGGTGTCGAGGCTATCCTATCTTATTTTTCACCAGATGGGTGATATATTTGATAATGCATCATCTGGCGGAAGGCGCAAGACATGCGTGAANTATATGAACAATACTATCGAGGGACACTCTTAATTAGGCGAGATTTTTCTTTCGACGAATTTCTGCCAAGATAAAATATTTCGAGCGCGTTAGAAAATGAACATTTGGGCGCAGAGATGATTGCGAAGTCACGATATGTCTCTCATACATACTAAATCTAAATGGCTCCCAGTGCACATAAAAATGATGCATTAGCCCCTGTCCTATATGAATTCTCATCAAATTCTGCCCATTAATTATAGAATTTGACACCAGAGTAATTGGCAGTTTTTAATCATTTCTTATTAATTTCATCTGGACTACATAAAACACATAAAATTCTGTATGATTTTAATGACCTGGATATTCAGTCCCTATAATTACATTACTGACTAATGACAAACTATATACAGTCTGTCTCAAAAAAGTTTCATTGGATATTGAAATATAGTCCTATTACATAATCTTCCTACGCCACCAAAATAACCAAAGTTCTTTACTTGCTGCTTTTCTTTCTCATAGTTGCTCGTAGGCGGCACCACAAGATTTGAATGGAAGTTCATCATCAATTAACTGGGAAAATTTGTTATTCTGTATATTATTCCTTGGCAGTCGCGGAAGAATAGAATTTCAAACCCATGCCGTCAATGGTAGCAAATGAGTTAAATAACAACAAATGTAACTGGGCGGGTAATTCTAAATAAGATTTCAAAACAGTGAAATAGTTCCATTACAGGCATCAGATTCGCGTAATTTTAAGATTCTAAACGACAGCGGCCAACTTCCTATTTCAACGAACCACATCAACTTAAAAAGCAACGAGACAAAAGAATCCAAAAAAGCAGCACATTGCAGACAACGCCGAGCCTCAAGAAACCTCGTGTCATTCTTCTGGCATAAATTGGACCATAATTCGCCCGCCGATACGCAGAATCCTGGCAGAGATCAAAGGTGCCCCGACAAAGCTACTTCCTACGCTTGAGAGTGACACCAGCAGCCCGTATTGAGCGGAATATGGGATGACATCGCCAGGGCTTTTGTGTCGTGTCAAGTTAAATCACAGCAAAGCACATACAACGAAGGCCAATATATCAACTTTACTATGACCAAAATGACTGTATATCACCATTGTATGCTACTGCAGAACCTGTGAGCCACGCTTCTCTAAATTCTACAAGATTTTTGTTTTCACAGCATGAAATCATACTATACCAGGGATAGTGACTAGGCCTAGTGTCCATCAACTGGTGTTTGAGACCAAAAAAGCCTTAAAACTGACATCAGCTGGTACATCAACGACATTTTTATGATCTTATAATCAAGGCTTATAACATTCCAGTATAAGGGCCTACTTCTTCAGACTTTCAAATTTCTGATCCAATTCTGTGAGAGCCCCTGCTCCATCAACATCCATCTAACTTCCGTAAGTTACGAATTGCATAGCCAGTACCCCGAGAGGCCCGTTACGATCATTAACATGTAAAAAATATTACCAGACACACAGACAGCCCTTATGAATATTCAACATCATGTGCAAACCATGTACATAGATTCGCTCAAATATTAGTATTGGTGGTTATCTTCTGTATCTGCGTTAAGCCGGGACGGGACGAGACACGATGATGACGTTCGCATCATGGGACAGAGCAGGATGATTGATTTGCCGAGGGTGGGCCGCATCCTGATATGTCGCAGTGCAGAGCGACTGGAGTATCTCAGTCAATTGAAAATAGAGGGCTCTCAAACGGCCAGTTTTTTCCAAAGCCCCAAATCCTCACCAGAAGTTGCTCCTAAATTGAAGTGAAATATATGAATGTCATTGCAAGATTAGATCCTTTTGGCTGGATTCTACTTCAATTGCAATATAGTTTAACCCAGTCTCAGTAAATGCAGTAGGCCTATGCAAGCAGAAAACAACTGCACATTTGCACAAAAGTATTTCTTAGACTGTAGAAAAACATGACCAACAATGCAGAGGTCCTTTTAATGTTCGTAGGCCCTAATTGAACCTTCCCTTAATTACCTGTGTGCTAACACCATTGACATTTTTAGATCAAAAGATCAAAGCCATTTTTTCTCTCCAAGGAATGGGGACCCTTGCCCACTGCCTCAATAGGTGTCACCAGTGGTTAAAACTATTGACATGAAACTGACATCCCGGTCCTGATCAATTTCGCACACAAAAGGCGTCCATTGTATAGGACCTGGTTTCGTGTGCTGCCCTCTATTGTAGCTAGGATCGCCATTCAAACAAAAGCTATCCTGAGCATGAAAGATCAACTACTTACTACTTAAACTTTTCATGGGGAGAGGTCACGAAATAAGAGATTATCCGAAAACTGAAAAACACAGGTAATTCCCCAAACCACCAACTACTCTCCTCCAATTCGGCAATCCCATTGATACTGATGAAGATACACGTACTTTCAGTTCCAACACAGTCACTGATCTCCTTCTACACAACTCATCTTCACTTGGTCCATAGCAGCAGCAATCTTCACAAAAAAACTAATTAATGAAAAAGATCACCCAAAATTGCCTTATTCTGGCCAGGAAATACCAAGACAAACTTGAACGACAATGAGTCTAATTATAACTCTAATCACCCGTGATTACATCGACATTGAAAGAAGGGTACCAATCCAGACTGATGCCAAAATATGCTAATGGGGGTTTAGTTTGAGCCAAATTAAACCCCTTATTGTTATGTAGGGTCCGGTCCAATGGGCTAGTTACTATACACTTGGAGGAATTATATACTGTCAGTATAATTCCTCCAAGCTATACATTACTGTACATTTCGCCCCTGCTGGGACAAAAGTGCCACAGACTAATTACTTTGGCGACCATTGTGCCAAAAATGGCCAAAGTTTAATCCAAAAAAGTCATTTGTCTTGTGACAAGTTGGACGTATTGTTTGTCCTAGGGTTTACATGAGCAGCATAGCTATTTGGGACTGTCCAGTGATTGCCATGGCCGAAGTGTTGTAGAGCAGGAAGACAAAGTGTTTGAATCAGAAAGGTTCTGTTTTACAAAGGAGAACAACAAGATAAGCTTCTCTATGTAATTTTGTCTAAGCATGCCATCCACCCAGAAACAGCTTTAGAGCCAGTTTGTCAAAGTACAGGGGAAGACATCCTTCCCAAAATGACGAGATTTTGATACACTGAGATTTTGATACACTGACCGAAATATTTCCTTGGGAGAACTACAGAGAACACTCAGAAAAAAACAAATACAGTGGAACCTCTCTATTGAGGACCTCCGGGACTGGTAGTTGGTGTCCTTAATTGGGCGGTGTCCAGATTACAGAGGTCAAAATGAAAATGAACAGAAATGACCAGTTTGGGACTGAACTCTGGTATCCTTAATAGAGAGGTGTCCTCCTGGCAGGCAGTGTTTCCGCCAGAGGGGGGTACGGGGGGAGGTACGTCCCCTCCTTAAAAAGTCAAAAATAGCCAAAATTTGTGTTTTTGACCAAGANTCTATGAGGAAAAAAACGCCCCCTTAGGCCTATTGACGCCGTCTCTGCGTTACCCCGCGCACTGTCAACATATCTCTTCATATTTGCTGGTCTTCCCTGCAAAAGAGTCCATTTAGTTGGACTCATGGGAATCGAATTTGGACTCCTCATTTTCAAGCAATCTGACGCAAAAAGAGTCCACTTGAAAAAAATGGACTCATGAAAAAAAATCCTTAATGCCACCACTGTGAGAGGGAGCATGGCATGCCCAGATTTGAATGAAAAAACGGGTAAAGAATTGACAAATTTAAGGTGTATTTGATGTACAGATGTAGGTCTACTTACATTTCAACATTGCATATCAAACAGCTTGATGAAGGCTGGACGAATAATGTCACTGATGAACACTTCGCTTGATTATGTTTTCGCAACAGTTGACGTCAAGGGTGTAAATTAATTTCCACACCCTCATTAACCAAAAGAGGGCAAAGTGAACTGCAGGTGTTGCTTGGAAATTTCTAGAGAAACCAACTGAAGGTGGGTTGAAACTGACATGTTTGTGAGAGACTGGTGGTGGACATGAGGCAAAAATCAGAGGAATGTCTCTTGAATTGGAAAAGGGTCAACAGTGATTTCATGGGGTAGACTTTGTGCCCATGGTCTTGTCCCAGGACGAATAGTGTCTTCTAATCACCAGATCAGAGGCCACTTTTCACAGCAAAGATTTGCCTTATCACAACATCCTTCAACTCATCTATCCCAAGAGTTCTGCAGATGGCATCTCTTGCCAAAGTTTTCTCACATCCTATAGAACATCCCATTTGAAAATATTTGAAGAAAGTTTCTTCCCAAAAACCATCTAAAGAATGTTTCTTCAAATTCGCTCCAATCCATTCCCAAGCATTTTAGAAAACTTCAACAGAACTGCTGCTCACACCTGGGACAGATGAGTTAACAGCAAGTACACAGCACACAGATTGCCAAAAAAAACACTACTATTGTACTATTTGTATATGTTTCCAAGCAACACACCAGGAGTTTTTTGTCCGTTAACTATGAGGTCATTACTGCGAGGTGTCCCTTTTGTCTCAACCATGTTTCAAAGAAAGGTGTTAACGATGGACAGAGACAACTGGCAGTGGCAGGTGCACAACAAGGCCCATGAAACGCAGTGGGCGTTGGCATGTTTGGCTCGAGAAATACATGTAGGCCTAGTAGGCACTGTTAGTAGATACATATCGTTCTTTACCATGAGACAATTTTTGGCTTGGCAATATCATGGTTGCATATAGTGTGATCATTCACCATCCACCCACTCAATATTTCAGTCTACAGCGGGTTATTACTCGAGTAAAACAAACCCAACATCATAAGAAACCGATTCCCAATAAAAATTGTCTGATTTAAAGCCAGTTTCTGCTCTCAGTGGATGACCAACAAAAGTTGAAATCCAAGTAGCCATTTTGTGTTTGGTCAGTTACCATGGCAACTCATGATTGTTAATGCTTTAATTCAGTGGATTAAGTATGAAAGGAGCTACGACTGCAGGTTCATGACTAACTGCTGCATTCTCGATAGGGTTTGACTTGATTTCAGGGCCACAAATGTTCAATATTACACAGGGTATTATGGCCGCTCCACACGATTGAATTTTTCATCCAATTTTTGGGAAATTTAGATTCCGGGCATATGGGGCTTCAAACCTGCATGTAGGCCTTTATTGAGCATATTCAGAAAATTGGATGAAAAATTTGATTGTGTGGAGTGGCCATACTGAGAAACAGAGTGTGTATCAAATGATTCACACACTACAGGGTACCTCAATAAATAACATTCCTGATTGATGGATTTTGCCTGATTGGTGTATTGTTTTGTGGAATTACATAGTCATCTGTTGTGAACTGCCAAGGGCCTTCACGATCTTGGTAAATTGCACTGATTTCCTATAAAACCCAGGTATGACCATTAGTACTTTTTCAGTGAAAGTTTTGATTTGTAAGACCAATCAAGAAGTCAGAACTGCGCAAAAGACATTTGATAGGCCCTTTGTTAACCAAGATATAACACCTTCAGTAAGGTGAAAGTTGGTAATAGTATGATCGGATCATAAATGGGATGCACTGTAGATATGTCTTCCAGCATCTTACTCATCATTTAAACGTGTTTTTCTTCCCAGATCAATTTCAGTCTTACTCACATCTTGTTTGTTTACAGTCGGCTATCAGCCACTTACGACTTCTGATAATCCACGCTTTTTATCATTCCCGCTCCCCTAAAAGTCAATTTCAAATTATAACCTTTCTGTCAAGACAATATCCATTGTTTAATATACACATGAATTAAAAGAATATCAAGTCCTTGACCTGTCTGTATGTTAATTCTTCCTCGGTGCGTTGACCTTGGTGACAACAGCCAGGAGGGACAGGTCTCATTTTTGTCTTAGTCATTTTGCCCTTAAGTGTAGTCGTTTATGCTTTTAATGCTGAAATAATTAATTGAACCTCGGGAGCGTGGTGATTGCCTGCGACCTGATCCACGTCAAAGACTTGCCCTGCGTCTTAATTTCCTCTGCCCCTGTGTACCTCCGTTATTCCATCCGTAGCAAAACATGGCCGTCACAGCCGGTTAATTACTGACATCATCAGACTCACAGCAAACTAATCTCCGTCATTTACTCGGGCTGGAAAAGGTCTAATTAGGTTTATGATACCGGCCTGACATGCTGAGAAAATTCTGGGAGAAAAAATCCAATTGTACACGTCAATTATATAGCACAGCAAGACGTGGGATTGTTTTTTCTGGGCTTTCTTAGAGCTTGTGCCACACACGCCGTAATTACTCCGCCATGGGTAATAGGCAAAATCAGTCGAGTACTTGTTCGGTTGAGGCAAGTGTACACATACACAGCCCAACCGGCTTCTTTCAGCACGGAAATCTTCAAGCGAATTCTCCTGGCTAATTAGTGCAGATAATTTAATAGGATCGAAGCGAGAGGCCGGTTTGTGTACACGGTACACTCTACGGCCATGATTGNAGCATTTAAGAAAACTTCAACAAAACTGCCTGCTCACACCTGTACTGGGACAGATGAGTCCTTAAAAGAGCAAGTCCTTAAAAGGCACACAGACTGCAAAAAAACCCATTATTGTACTATTTGTATGTTTCCAAGCAACACACCAGGAGTTTTTTTGTCCGTTAACTATGAGGTCATTAGTGAGAGGTGTCCCTTATTGTCTCAACCATGTTTCAAAGAAAGGTGCTAACGATGGACAGAGACAACTGGCAGTGGCAGGTGCACAACAAGGCCCCGAAACGCAGTGGGCGTTGGCATGTTTGGCTCGAGAAATACATGTAGGCCTATGGATACATATCGCTCTTGTACCATGAGATGATTTTTTGGCTTGGCAATCTCGTGGTTGCATAGTGTGATCATTCACCATCCGCCCACTCAATATTTCAGTCTACAGCGGATTATTACTCGAGTAAAACAAACCCAACATCATAAGAAACTGATTCCCAATAAAAATTGTCTGATTTAAAGCCAGTTTCTGCTCTCAGTAGATGACCAACAAAAGTTGAAATCCAAGTAGCCATTTTGTGTTTGGTCAGTTACCATGGCAACTCATGATTGTTAATGCTTTAATTCAGTGGATTAAGTATGAAAGGAGCTACCACTGCAGGTTCATGACTAACTTCTGCATTCTCGATAGGGTTTGACTTGATTTCAGGGCCACAAATGTTCAATACACAGGGTATTATGGCCGCTCCACACAATCAAATTTTTCATCCAATTTTTGGGAAATTCAGATTCCGGGCCTATGGGGCTTCAAACCTGCACGTAGGCCTTTATTGAGCATATTCAAAAAATTGATGAAAAATTTGACCGTGTGGAGCGGCCATTACTGAGAAACACAATGTGTATATCAAATGATTCACACACTACAGGGTTCCTCAATAAAATAACATTCCCCATTGATGGATTTTGCCCGATTGGTGTGTTGTTTTGTGGAAATACATAGTCATCTGTTGCGAACTGCCAAGGCCTTCACGGTCTTGGTAAACTGCACGTATTCCATATAAAACCCAGTATCAGTGCTTTTTCAGTGAAAAGTTCTGATTTGTAAGACCAATCAAGAAGTCAGAACTGCGCAAAAGACATTTGATAGGCCGTTTGTTAACCAAGATATAACACCTTCAGTAAGGTGAAAGTTGGTAATAGTATGATCAGATCATAAATGGGATGCACTGTAGATATGTCTTCCAGCATCTTACTCATCATTTAAACCTGTTTTTCTTCCCAGATCAATTTCAGTCTTACTCACATCTTGTTTGTTTACAGTCGGCTATCAGCCACTTACGACTTCTGATAATCCACGCTTTTTATCATTCCCGCTCCCCTAAAAGTCAATTTCAAATTATAACCTTTCTGTCAAGACAATATCCATTGTTTATGTACATGAATTAAAAGAATATCAAGTCCTTGACCTGTCTGTATGTTAATTCTTCCTCGGTGCGTTGACCTTGGTGACAACAGCCAGGAGGGACAGGTCTCATTTTTGTCTTAGTCATTTTGCCCTTAAGTGTAGTCGTTTATGCTTTTAATGCTGAAATAATTAATTGAACCTCGGGAGCGTGGTGATTGCCTGCGACCTGATCCACGTCAAAGACTTGCCCTGCGTCTTAATTTCCTCTGCCCCTGTGTACCTCCGTTATTCCATCCGTAGCAAAACATGGCCGTCACAGCCGGTTAATTACTGACATCATCAGACTCACAGCAAACTAATCTCCGTCATTTACTCGGGCTGGAAAAGGTCTAATTAGGTTTATGATACCGGCCTGACATGCTGAGAAAATTCTGGGAGAAAAAATCCAATTGTACACGTCAATTATATAGCACAGCAAGACGTGGGATTGTTTTTTCTGGGCTTTCTTAGAGCTTGTGCCACACACGCCGTAATTACTCCGCCATGGGTAATAGGCAAAATCAGTCGAGTACTTGTTCGGTTGAGGCAAGTGTACACATACACAGCCCAACCGGCTTCTTTCAGCACGGAAATCTTCAAGCGAATTCTCCTGGCTAATTAGTGCAGATAATTTAATAGGATCGAAGCGAGAGGCCGGTTTGTGTACACGGTACACTCTACGGCCATGATTGGGTATAGCGTATCGCAAGCAGATGTGGCCTGATTCTCTCCGCGTTTGTGCTAATTGAGGCGCATAATAAACAAAGAAATGAAATACTCATGGATTATGATCCACTCGTCATAATTATGACAAATAAATATTTTAATGAACTTTCATTAAACGTCTTGAAAGGTAAAGACAACAAAACATTTTAAAACTAAGTTGAGACCAATCTCGGGAACTTCCAATTTTTGTGGATGATGATCAGACTTTCAAGCACCACACATTACATACCAGTATAGAACAACATATCGCCTGCGTTGAATATCCCATAATGCCATATTTTCCGCCGTTTCTTACACGTAGGCTAATTCATTTCTTGTGTTGCCTTATCTTAATTAGAAAGACAAGTTCACTGCCACCGTGGCACACTCGGCTTGCCTCTATCCAGATTTATACACGATAATAACCACCAGCTTAATCCTGCCGCCATTTATTAACGTGCCACATTTTATACAGTTCTGAAATTAATAACGCGCTTGGTTTAATTACATTACGAGCCTCCGCAAAGAAGGAGAGGAGTATTGTTGAAAAGTACTCATTAATTCCTTCTGCACAGAAGTAAGGCATATTACCAATGAATAAATATTGTAATCTTATTTTCATTAGTGAAATATAAGCTTTATGGTTTTGCAGTAATTCCTGCTATTTTTTCCAGAGACTTAGATTACTGCAAGGTAATAATGCTAAGGAGTTGAAAATGTCTTGAAAGGGTGTCGCCCAAAAAAATGCCCCTTCCTGGTGAAAAATAAGTGTTATTGGCACTTTTAAAACTTTGGCGACATTTGCAGCTTTAGTTTTTATGTGTCTCATTGATCCCTGTTCCAACAGAGCAATCTTTTCTTAAAGGCGCACGGTATCGCCACTTTTTCTCAACAGCCGTTGCCATGCACCGCGCCACTCTCCAAACCAGGGACTAACTACGTTGTTGGTGAACTGACCCAATTTACTACGTACATTTTGTAATGAATTTTTGTAGTTCGTCTTACTGCCGCCAGGTGGCTCCCTCTACGTCGGCAGTCAAATAATGCACTTGAGATCCAATACCGTGCTCCTTTAAAGACAGGCTGAAAAAGTCATTAAACAATCGGAAGGATACAGAAGAAGCAGATTGTTAATCTGAAGTAATTTCATTTACCGGTAACTAACATTTTCAGATGAAACCATGGAAGAATGTTACCAGACTAATGCTCAGCTTACCGAAGCTCTGTTCCAGACCATCTGGATGTATTGGTCTTCCAAGCCAGCAAAAATTTGTCAAGGAGGCCACGCAACAAACACTAAGACAAAGCTTCTGACAGAAAGCATGTACGTTAGCCTCACTGTTCAAACCCCAACCGTTGTTGTATTAGTGATAATTAGCAGATGACCTTTCATCAGCCTCATCTCATCATGAGTTGTCATCACGGCTAAGCTGCACCATCGGGATGAAGCCATAAAACTGATCGTCATTTGAAACGCAAGGTGACTCAGGTTTGCTAATAAGTATGTAAACAGAAATAATACTGTTTAATTGCATTTCGCAGTGTTTCATTATGATGTATATACTTTCAGGTTTAATACAAGTTCACCAGCTGGAATCAGGGGATTCATGACTTGGTCGTGACATGCCTCTGGAGTGCTCTCGAAGGATTCCATCAGTACCACCTGGTAAAGCTGATAAAACAAGCCATAGTATAGCCATGTATAACGTATGACCATATTGAGCCCTTGATTTGTGTGGACCAGGCACAAAGATAAAACCAAGCATACCCTTACCAAAAAGAGGCATATGCATCTCCAAGGAGCACTACATAAAACATGCATCAGACATCCCCCAAACATGCATCTTTCCTGAGATATTGCCCATTTTGGTCCTCATATTGTGCAATATTGAATGTGTATGGACGACTTTCCATACCTGTTCAATATTATTGCACAATATGAGGACCGAAATGGGCAATATTATTGCCAGTCTTTCTTCCACCCATCATGCCAGAAGCACATTCCCTATTTTGGGCCCAATATTGTGCAATAATATTGATCGTGTATGGCCCGCTTAAAACAGTCTGTTCCTTTTTCATTTGCATGAGATCAGTGCACCATCCACGGGTCAAATACAGCCAATGAACAACTAGCTGAGCATACCATCAGCAGATAACTTGGCCAGTGTCGGCTCACCTCTGCATAGCCTTTTGCTAATTACTCCTTAATGGGCGCATAATTGTGTCTCATCTTTTTGTTTCAGTCCTTCCTTGGGGGGTCCTCGCTCACATAGCAAAAATAGATCAACAATGCAGTGACACTAGCCGAATGAGTTATTGTCGATATTTAACCCAGAGCCTTAATCCCTACATAATTGGCAGTTTGATTGGGGCCAATTAATGGTTGCTGGGAGATAGTCCCTCAATCTATTTCATCCTATCAACCCATACCGACCCAAAGCGTACAGTCAACAGTCATACAAGATGGTCCAATATGTTTGTGTCATTTTGACTTAAAGTACATCAAATATAGACACAGTTTTAGGAAACAGTGGACTAGAGCACCACCAATACCAAGATAATATCATTGCTAAAATACACAAGACCACAGAGAGCGTCCCCAGTCATTTTGAAAATGGACAAGCGCTATGCTCTTAAGTGGATAAGGTCATCTAATAGAGACATACATAACGACTGATGGATGACGTTAACATTGTCCAGCTGCAGCCGTTTCCCTCTAAAGAGTTCCTGTTTATTATCACTAATTGTTTAAATCGGTTACCATGGTGACACGGCAACTGGGAATCGGCCCTACAGTCTGTAAGTTTTGTCATCCAGCACTTTGCCACCTGCGCTTGCCGGGAAAGTACCGTTTAAGGAAATGGGCGCAGAGTGACTTAAGAGTGCTAATTCATTGAAGGACTAATTGCACACTGCTTCGAGTGCCAATCAATCAAGTAAAGGGACTGAAGGTCCAATACGTCTCAGACGTTAATCAAATAGCTATTATCAAAGGGTCAAATTAAAGTGACTTAAGCATTGGTATTGGGGCCAATGATTATAGTGACGCAAGTCATGTACAAGTGAAGGGTGGCCAAGGATAGAAAGTGCCCAGAACAAAGTTTGTTCGATGTAGAGGCCTGTTAATCTAGTGAAACCACGAATAGTAATGAAGCAGCAGAAAACTGCTGTAAAGTTGGGTGTACCTCAAGTTTAGAGGAGGTAATTAATCAAGCAGACTTAGGTAATTATGGTAATTAATGAAGCAGACTTAGGTGTAGGAGTGATGTAGAGTGGCCAAGGTAGGGTGTAGCTTAAGTCTATAGGAGGTAATTAATGAAGCAGACTTAGAAGTAGAGTGCCCAAGGTAATTATTAATCAAGAAAACTGTTGTAAAGTAGGATGTAGGTTAAGTCTAGAGGAGGTAATTAATCAAGTAGACTTAGATGTAGATTGACCTTGGCAGGAGATGACATAATTTTTAACCACAGCAATTAAGGCCTGGGTTTTAGAGTCTTTTAAGCGATGTTTATGATGACAATGAATTTTTTATATCAGTCAGTACCCCCTGGGCATAAATGAATCTTCTCCCACTGTGCAAAAATCGTTGTGCAAAGTCTTTGCACTTTTGACGCTTACTAAATTCAAGAGGATTTTTGTTTAAATATAGGCCTGACCAACCCGACTCTTGTAATTACTAAACCGCCAGACCAAACCAAATTAAAATTGCATAAGAAGAGGAAAAATTTAGGCAAAGTTTTTCTTAGCCCCTATCATCCCGCCAAATGAACCCCATTAACTTTCCGCTCAAACCAAAGGAACACAATTACGTAACTTTATAACAAAAGAGAGACAACTTTCCTGCAAGAACACGCATTGTCTTCCAGAAATAAGTTAGAAGACTGGACCAATAAAGTTCACCTTTATTAAAACGTCTACACCAACATGGGCGCTTTTGTCTGAAACAAAGTACAGTCATTACAGGCCGCGATTTCAAACCACACTGCCATTGCGTAATTTTCGTAAACCCTTGCCTGACCCCTGCGTTACCTGTAGATGAACAATGCCCATATTTGACACATTACGTGGCCATTGTCATTGTCTCGAAAGACCCTTTGGGGAAAAATTTACCTTTAGTTTTAACATTCCCACACTTTAAGCTGACCCTTCACCCAGAGTGTCATCTAAAACTGAACCAGGGGGCTCCTTAAGCTAATTTGCATTAACTACAATGAATTTTTCACTGCAAATAGCCCAGACTATTAATGGGAAGTTGGTTCATTCCCAAACTCATTCGCATAAACACTGGTTGCATCATGGGGCTTTTAACACGTTTTCAAATTCATTGGACCTTTCAAATCAGACTTGACCATATAAAGAATGGTCTAAATTTTGATCAAAAGGGCAATTGTCCAGTTTGTTAATTACCCATCCTTATAACGACCCATTATTACCCAAACCTCTGGCCAGCTGCTCAAAGATTAAGGGGTCAAAATATCATGAGAACTAGCCTCTTAGGTTCCTTTTTTAATGACATGATCAGGAAATCCAACAAAAAGCACAACAGTGGATGAAACAACTTCATCTCAAATCATGCTAGAATGAACATCGGCCAGATGTCACATTTCGGCCATGGGAACTTACTATTGGAATTCTGTTAGGTACAGGCCAAAGGTGCACATGGATCAGACTACCATCGTTTCTAGAGATTCTCCTGACCACTTCAGATTCTGAAGTGAAGGTAGGCCCTACGGTAGACAAACCCCCAAGTCTGCTTACCCCTAATGTGCCACTAGGTGGCAGTAAATGTAGTAAATAGTACAGAGTTTAGTGTAAAATGAGATGGGACAATTTGAACCTCTGAGAACCAACAGTGAAACGCATTACTATGTCTTCAGTACAGAAATACGTGACTCAGAAGCAGATCGGCACCATCCGACGTGCTTTGCCATCAACGGATTTCCAAACACTAGTATGCAGCACAATGACTCTCACAATCACACAAACCAACCCCAACCTGACTGAAATGCACACAACAAAACGGTGAACCGGTTGAGGATCGCGAAATCCAATACGTCCGTTCTTATTGGCATGAACATACATATCTTGGCTAAGTAACCAAGCCCTCAGACTGTCATTTCGCGCAGTCTTGTTCGAGGAGTTATATTTTTCCGATAGCTCTGCCACAAATAAGTGTCAGCCTTGTGCAACCCCATACACGGGAACTAAATCACCGGGTCTTTTCTCTTTATCTGCGGCCATCATATAAATGCTACTTTAGCGTCATTTACGGAGCTTGCTATCGATTCGTATTCGGTCTGAGACGGTAGACATGATCCGCCGGCCTGGGAGGTCAGAGCTCCCGCCATGCTGCGTGGCTTCTCGCCTCGATGGATGTAACTGTCAAACATTCTTAGCTCCATAATATATTAAATAAAATCGGAGCAAATGCGCGAACTTAAAGACAGGCAATCACTGATGATTAATGTTTTAATAAACGCTCCGTGTCGCGGAGGGTAAGATCGTCACAGGCGATGACATCTCACCCATACTCTGCCCTGTATATTTGTTTGAGGTCTAATTGGCTTGACGTCTGTATGACATCGGCCGCCAAGGCAGCAAACTAATCAATATGTTTAATTAAAACCACTCATAAAGGATCACGACAAGGAGGTGTATGAAACCCAATAATCTGCCAAGCAATATCTTAACCCTGAATATTGATTTATAACCAACTACAGATTTTTCTAAGTGAATGCAATCTTTTTGGTCAATAACCTCATCACAGGGTCGGTAGATGAAGAGGCATCAATTTTTTTTTTAATTCTTAGGTCAACTTCCTCATTGGCTACATGACTTGAAAGACTGGCAAGTGTATGACAACACCTTCCTCCTCGTGTGCACCAATACCATGGTTTGCCACTTGAAGAGGGCTGAAATATTCTGGAGAGCTGCATGAGACTGAGAGCCAAATTTGGCATTGCAGATCTGTGGACAACATTGGGCAAATAGACTATCAGGGTTTCCGCCAGAGGGTAAAATGGGTAAAATTCCGTACCCTAAAATTTTTCCAGGGTACGGATCCGTACCCTCAAAAATTTGAAAAATTCACATATTTATCAGCAGTATTCATTGTTTTTCACCATTTAACATCATATTTCACGATGGAAAGTGATTTTATGCTTCAAAATACGCCTAAAATGGCACTAAACATCGTTTAAAACCAAAATAAATAAATCAAAATGAAAAATAAAAAATTTTCAAAAAAAAATTTTTTTTCAAAAAAAATTTTTTTTTTGGTCCGTACCCTCATTTTTTTTTCTGGCGGAAAACCTGACTATCACTCCAAAAGAGTGCGGCAACTGACGGGGCAGCGTCATGACATCCCGCACGTCATTTATGAACGCCATGACGCGACTCAAAAAAAATTCCTGTTGTCTCAGCAATCATGATGTCAGGAAACAATTTGATTTTTTTCATCTCACGTCAAGACATCATGAAATATGACGTGCGGGACGTCATGACACTGCCCCGTCAGGTGCTGCACTCTTTTGGAGAGATATCGTCTATTCACTGTGCGTACAAGAGAAACCAGAGTGCCTGGTGAAAACATCAACGGGAGAGCTAGGCCCTCACTGTCACATGCAGAGTGAGTCCTACGGAGGATCGAACCTGCTCTGACAGTGGAGGTTCTCTTGCCCTCCAGTTTCTTTTGGCTTTCAACTACATCAAATCATGTATATTGCCCACAGAGTTAATCATGGTACTTGACTCTGTTCAATATTTGAGAAAAAAAAACATGACACGATGATGGCGTGGTTTACAGCAACTCAACTCTGACACCAAATTTCGTTGAGATCCAGGTTAGATGAAGAAAATAAATTGGACTAATTAGACATTGAAATTCTGAGCAATTATTTTCTACCAATTAATCTAAGGTCGTCGCCTAATCAGCAGTATGCGGCTAATTGGCCGTGAGGCTCCTTTCAGCGAGCGTGCAACTTGAATATCAAACAAGGGGAGATGCTGAACCAACACACAGTTGCTCAGTAAACATGAAAATAAATAATACACGTGTGCTGTGAATTCAAGCCTAATTTTGATATTGATTTGTGAGGTTGTTCCTTTATGTGTTGGCCCATTGAAAGAGTTCCTCGTTTGCCATTTGAAGGATGGTGGAACTGATGCTGGCAAAAAATGCCGTTAGGCCAGAAAAATTCATGAATGAACGAAGTTCCGCAGGGCTTGTCTTTTAAAAACTGCAGGCGCTCAGTTTTTTGAGCACCTCAATTGTTTTAGGCGCTAAGTTCGCTATGGTGATCGCAGCGCCATCTTCAGCACACATGGACGAACTAACATAAATACACGTGTTCATCGTTTTGATATTGACATTTTTTTGGTTCAAACTCAGCGATTGAAATGCCATCTTCAGGCAATACCACTAACTATGAACACTTTTAACATTCATTACCACACTCTCTCTTATACAAATGTAACATCCGTCGACATTACAGATTTGCAAGGTGCGCAGAATTTCAACTTTTTTAGCGCTAGGTGTGCATTTTTTGTGCGCCTCGGCGTGATTTTAGGTGCGCCATGGTGCCTGAGCGCAATTGCGCACCTTAAAAGACAAGCCCTGGTTCTGTTAGCATTTCGTTTTTGTTTGGGCTGTACTTGTTTGTAGAACCAGGGATTTAATGTATTTTCAAGTTCCTCTTTTGTTTCCATCAACCTCTGGCTGTATCCCTCCTAAGTCGAACTAACTGCGCTAATTGGGTAACTTAGCCATTTCAACATTGGATGACCTTGAGAGCTAAGCTTCCCACATCCCCAACTTCTTGCACTCTCGTCTGCTAATTAATAAATTAGATTGAATTTTTCAATCAGTTGGGTTAATTAGTCTTAATCTAATTATAACAATAAACTTCTATTTCCTGTACATTGTTGCCATGGCGACCATTTTGATTACAAATATAATTCCACGAGATCAGATTAAGATTTAATTCTTTTACATGTTTTATGGCAATCGGATCAACCTGGAATTACATTATTTGAGCAGACACAAAAGTCTTCATAATTCATCAGTGCGTTGACAAGATCTAGATGGCGAATGTCTGCCTCGGTTTTGCCAATTAACCCCACCCAACTACTGACGAAGATTCGGTGAAACTGTCAAGCATTCGCCGTGACCAGAGATGGTCATGAGCCACCCCTACGAATGCACTGATCATTCGCTCTTTACAATAGCATGCATTCATAAGTGCATTCCGTAAGTTACTAAAGATGCATGTGATGCATGTGCATGTCTCAAAAGGCAAAAAATCTGCCCAGTTTTTTTAAACTATTTCATTAGGGTACAAAGTTCAGAAATGTCAAATGTGCCTTTCTACCCACTATCACTCAAAAACGAGTTACAACTTTTAAAAGTGAGGTAATGGAAAGGGGATAGCACAAATTCCATCCATTTGGCTACACATGCCCAGGTTAAGACAAACAAATGAATGACCATATCACAACAAGAGAAATCTCGTCTAAGAAAACTCATTACACTACGTTCATATCATAAATCATATCACAAGGCACCAGGGCCTCGTGAGGGAAAAAACTCCCCAAACGTTGCGTTTTCTAATCAAGGCGATATGGTCATTAATTAATCTTTAGATGAATTCTGGCGATTTGCTTTTTGTCTTGTTGGCATGCACCACGGCACACTGATAGCCAAACCTAATGAAACGTCCATTTTTCATCTATACCACAATGAGTAATGCCCAGACTGGTCAAGATTTGGCCAAAAAAACACGCTTTGTTCGTTTCTATTCATGGGCTACCATAATCAACATCGACCACTAGGGAATATGCGTCAAGACTTATCCGAAGGCATAGGCATCGTGTGATTTATTTCAACATAAAATTGTGATCACCGTCTGAGTTATCAAATAGTCTATCTAACAAGAGAGAAAATGTCACAATTTTGCAAACTAGTAGTGGACAATAATTTTGTAGATATATAGCAGGTATCTGACTGTCACTGGGAATGTTGTCAAGGGTTAGCATACATTCCAAAGAGCTCTTGGATGGAGGCAAGTTTAAGGTAGACCTATACACAATTCTCAAATTGACGTAAAGGAGAAAGATCTGCGCACTTCCACCGAAATCGCAACCACAACCTCAGTCTGAAACTGAATGATGTGGCGAGAGAATCCCACGACAGTGACTTCGACAACGTTGCATCAGAGTCGACCATTGCTGAATCATGGATTGCGTCACGTCAGCTGGTTTCAGATCGAGGTTGTGGTTGCAATTTCGGGGAAATGCACAGATCTGCAAATTTGAGAATTGTCTATTGCCCAGTGTGATAAAGATTCAAGTGCTGTTGACTTGACAACTTCTGAAACCCGCGATTTCAGAGTGTAGATTTACACATCAATGACAAAGTATGATAAAGGGCTTATTTCAAGGAGTAAACTACAACAACCCTGAAATTAGCATGCTTCAACCCCTCTAGAATTCACCTCTCACCTGACCAACATGGCTACCCTTCTGATGTTTTGGCCCCCTTACTTTTCATTTCCAAATCTACATTCAGTTAACTCGCACCGCAGCACTCACACGAGATGAAAAATGTGAAAAAAATTCTAAAACCTCGGCCAGATTTTGAACTCATGGCAACAAAGTGTCAGCCTGGAGTGAAACCGCTGTGCCCTGCAGTCCATTTGTATGCACATGTTAACCAGGGAGTAACGTAATGTCATTACGTGTCATCAAGATGATGGATTGTCAGGCAACTATGCAAATGGATTCAAACGAATACATACTAATGAAATTCGCAAGTCTTATGTCCATTGGTTTTTTTGCATATTTGTTCAAGGTTTAGTATCTTTTTCTGATTGATTCGTTTTGTTTTGGGATGAAATATCATGAACATGTCCAAGCACTTTTCCCATGTTATTGATGAAGATGTCGTAAAATTTACTGGCAACAATAATCTTGCCAGTGAGATCATTCGAGGAAACCTCCAGGGAAACCAAGATGGCAACTCAGGATCTCTGCCAGAAATTTTTTTGAGGGTACTAATGTTTTCAAAATCAACAAAAACCCTATGAAAGTGAAGAAAATGGCCCTTTTCTGTTCATTTGAGGGTACCGGTACTAATATAGTACCCTTAGTACCCTCTCGCGGAAACACTTCAACTGGATGCTGAAACAATGAAAAGACGGCAGTAATGTGGTTTACTGAATCTTAAATTGTAACTTACCTCCGTCATCAAAATCGATGTTCTCGGCTTCGTCATATTCCTTTACGGTGAAGATATTCAACTGGTTCCTCTCGGGCGATTTTCCCGCCTCGTGTTGCTGAATCTGTCGTATGCTTTCGTTACGCATGTGCTTCATCGTACGTACATGTTGAATCAGATTCAACCTTGCTTTTGTCGAATAGTTGCACAGTGAGCAATGGAAATACTTCTGTTCCGATTTGATACTGTTTTCGCTGTTCTGTAGGTGTTGGAAAAGCTGGGAGCTCGGCTCGTGACGCGGGTTTGCCGCATGCATCTGTAACTTATGTATACTATTTGTATAGTAATCACACGCATTACACTTGACTTGAATCGGGTTACTCATATTCATATACTTCAATCGCCACTCGTTGCTACTACCGCCCTCTTTTATGTGATTCACAAGTTGCAATCGCTGTAAATGTTTATCAGTTTTGCAGTGGAGTTGAAAATTAGCCTTCAGGTTGGTTTTGTACGAGCAAAGTTGGCACATGTAGTTTCCACTCGTCACTATGACATTATCATCTGGTTTGCTTTTCGTGCGGTCTATCTGCATGTGTTGATGCAAGGTCTCTAAAGAATCCGTAGAAAATACATTGCATACAGAACATTGGAATATTTTTTGTGGTTCACTTTCAGTTCCATTCGTGGAAAGGCTTGAGCGTGATCAATCCCCTTGGTCAGGTCAACTGGTGTGTTAGAATCAAGTGCGCCGGGCACCTGGGTCATGAACATTGACTGATCGTACGGGAAAGGTGGTAGCCCGGCGGGTGTAAGGGATGACGGTAGGCCCATCATTCCCGCATCCTGTCCCCCGAACAGCGCCATCTGCATCTGCATGTCACGTTGCATGTGCTTGACGTTCTGTTGCAGCACCATCATATTATGTGTATGTTTCTCACTCGTCATGTGGATACGCAAATTGCGGGCAACATTTGTTTCATAATTGCATACGTCACATCGCCAGGTTGGTTTCGGTTTCAGATGCTTCTTTGCAGCTGCGTTCGGATCTTGTGCTGGCGGCGGCGGTGGCTGATGCTGTTGTGCCGGCATCTTGATTTCCGTGCTCCCGTTCTGGAGTTCCTGGATATTATTGATATGCTTATCTGACTGCATATGAATGCTGAGGTTTCCTTTCGTCGTGGTCGAATAGTTACACACATCACAACGGTACGGTTTGTATCCACAGGTGTACGTTTCGCCACGCGCGAGACGAGGATGCGGTTGATGGGTAATACAGTAAATACATTGCGTATCACTATCGGGATGTTTCTCCTTCATGTGTATTTCAAGCGTTTCTTGATATTTGTAATGCCAGTTGCATTTCGGACATTTCAGAGTCTTACACGAATTCCGCGAGTGCATCATAGACACAGTGAGCAATGGAAATACTTCTGTTCCGATTTGATACTGTTTTCGCTGTTCTGTAGGTGTTGGAAAAGCTGGGCGCTCGGCTCGTGACGAGGGTTCGCTGCATGCATCTGTAACTTATGTATACTATTTGTATAGTAATCACACGCATTACACTTGACTTGAATCGGGTTACTCATATTCATATACTTCAATCGCCACTCATTGCTACTACCGCCCTCTTTTATGTGATTCACAAGTTGCAATCGCTGTAAATGTTTATCAGTTTTGCAGTGGAGTTGAAAATTTGCCTTCAGGTTGGTTTTGTAGGAACAAAGTTGGCACATATAGTTTCCACTCGTCACTATGACATTATCATCTGGTTTGCTTTTCGTGCGGTCTATCTGCATGTGCTGATGCAAGGTCTCTAAAGAATCCGTAGAAAATACATTGCATACAGAACATTGGAATATTTTTTGTGGTTCACTTTCAGTTCCATTCGTGGAGGCTTGAGCGTGATCAATCCCCTTGGTCAGGTCAACTGGTGTGTTAGAATCAAGTGCGCCGGGCACCTGGGTCATGAACATTGACTGATCGTACGGGAAAGGCGGTAGCCCAGCGGGTGTGAGGGATGACGGTAGGCCCATCATTCCCGCATCCTGTCCCCCGAACAGCGCCATCTGCATCTGCATGTCACGTTGCATGTGCTTGACATTCTGTTGCAGCACCATCATATTATGTGTATGTTTCTCACTCGTCATGTGGATACGCAAATTACGGGCAACATTTGTTTCATAATTGCATACGTCACATCGCCAGGTTGGTTTCGGTTTCAGATGCTTCTTTGCAGCGGCGTTAGGATCCTGTGCTGGTGGCGGCGGTGGCTGATGCTGTTGTGCCGGCATCTTGATTTCCGTGCTCCCGTTCTGGAGTTCCTGGATATTATTGATATGCTTATCTGACTGCATATGAATGCTGAGGTTTCCTTTCGTCGTGGTCGAATAGTTACACACATCACAACGGTATGGTTTGTATCCACAGGTGTACGTTTCGCCACGTGCGAGACGAGGATGCGGTTGATGGGTAATACAGTAAATACATTGCGTATCACTATCGGGATGTTTCTCCTTCATATGTATTTCAAGCGTTTCTATTTCCAGAGACTTAGATTACTGCAAGGTAATAATGCTAAGGAGTTGAAAATGTATTGAAAGGGTGTCGCCCAAAAAAATGCCCCTTCCTGGTAAAAATAAGTGTTATTGGCACTTTTAAAACTTTGGCGACATTTGCAGCTTTAGTTTTTATGTGTATCATTGATCCCTGTTCCAACAGAGCAATCTTTTCTTAAAGGAGGATGGTATTGCCACTTTTTCTCGACAGTCAGTGCCATGCACCGCCACTCTCCAACCCAGGGACTAACTACGTTGTTGGTGAATTGACCCGCTTTACTACGTACATTTTGTAATGCATTTTTGTAGTTCGTCTTACTGCCGCCAGGTGGCTCCCTCTACGTCGGCAGTCAAATAACGCATTTGAGATCCAATACCTTGCTCCTTTAAAGACAGGCTGAAAAGTCATTAAACAATCGGGAGGATACAGAAGAAGCAGATTGTTAATCTGAAGTAATTTCATTTACCGGTAAGTAACATTTTCAGATGAAACCGTGGAAGAATGTTACCCAGACTAATGTGCAGCTTACCGAAGCTCTGTTCCAGACTATTTGGACATTGGTCTTCCAAGCCAGCACAAATTTGTCAAGGAGCCCAACTAACACTAAGACAAAGCTCCTGACAGACAGAAAGCATGTACGTTAGCCTCGCTGTTCAAACCCCAACCGTTGTTGTATTAGTGATAATTAGCAGATGACCTTTCATCAGCCTCATCTCATCATGAGTTGTCATCACGGCTAAGCTGAACCATCGGGATGAAGCCATAAAACTGATGGTCATTTGAAACGCAAGGTGACTCAGGTTTGCTAATAAGTATGTAAACAGAAATAATACTGTTTAATTGCATTTTGCAGTGTTTCATTATGATGTATATACATGTACTTCCAGGTTTAATATGAGTTCACCAGCTGGAATCGAGGGATTCATGACTTGGTCGTGACATGCCTGTGGAGTGCTCTCGAAGGATTCCATCAGTACCACCTGGTAAAGCTGATAAAACAAGCCATAGTATAGCCATGTATAACGTATGACCATATTGAGCCCTTGATTTTGAGTGGACCAGGCACAAAGATAAAACCAAGCATACCCTTACCAAAGAGAGGCATATGCATCTCCAAGGGGTACTACATAAAACGTGCATCAAACATCCCCCAATCATGCATCTTTCCTGAGATATACATTGCTTCTGGCATGATGGGTGGAAAAAGATTGGCAGTAATATTGCTCATTTTGGTCCTCATATTGTGCAATAATATTGAACATGTATGGGCGGCTTTCCATACACATTCAATAATATTGCACAATATGAGGACCAAAATGGACAATATTATTGCCAATCTTTCTTCCACTCATCATGCCAGAAGCACATTCCCCTATTTTGGGCCCCATATTGTGCAATAACATTGATTGTTTAAAACAGACTGTTTCTTTTTCATCTGCATGAGATAAGTGCACCATCCATGGGTCAAATACAGCCAATGAACAACTAGCTGAGCATACCATCAGCAGATAACTTGGCCAGTGTCTGCTCACCTCTGCATAGCCTTTTACTAATTACTCCTTAATGGGCGCATAATTGTGTCTCATCTTTTTGTTTCAGTCCTTCCTTGGGGGGTCCTAGCTCACATAGCAAAAATAGATCAACAATGCAATGACACTAGCCGAATGAGTTATTGTCGATATTTAACCCACAGCCTTAATCCCTACATAATTGGCAGTTTGATTGGGGCCAATTAATGGTTGCTGGGAGATAGTCCCTCAATCTATTTCATCCTGTCAACCCATGCCGACCCAAAGCGTACAGTCAACAGTCATACAAGATGGTCCAATATGTTTGTGTCATTTTGACTTAAAGTACATCAAATATAGTAACAATTTTAGGAAACAGTAGACTACAGCACCACCAATACCAAGATAATATCATTGCTAAAACACACAAGACCACAGAGAGCGTCCCCAGTCATTTTGAAAATGGACAAGCGCTATGCTCTTAAGTGGATAAGGTCATCTAATAGAGACATACATAACGACTGATGGATGACGTTAACATTGTCCAGCTGCAGCCGTTTCCCTCTAAAGAGTTCCTGTTTATTATCACTAATTGTTTAAATCGGTTACCATGGTGACACGGCAACTGGGAATCGGCCCTACAGTCTGTAAGTTTTGTCATCCAGCACTTTGCCACCTGCGCTTGCCGGGAAAGTACCGTTTAAGGAAATGGGCGCCGAGTGACTTAAGAGTGCTAATTCATTGAAGGACTAATTGCACACTGCTTCGAGTGCCAATCAATCAAGTAAAGGGACTGAAGGTCCAATACGTCTCAGACGTTAATCAAATAGCTATTATGAAAGGGTCAAATTAAAGTGTCTTTTAAAAGCATTGGTATTGGGGCCAATGATTATAGTGACGCAAGTCATCACAAGTGAAGGGTGGCCAAGGCTAAAAAGTGGCCAGAACGAAGATTGTTCGATGTAGAGGCCTGTTAATCTAGTGAAACCACGAATAGTAATGAAGCAGCAGAAAACTGCTGTAAAGTTGGGTGTACCTCAAGTCTAGAGGAGGTAATTAATCAAGCAGACTTAGGTAATTATGGCAATTAATGAAGCAGACTTAGGTGTAGGAGTGATGTAGAGTGGCCAAGGTAGGGTGTAGCTTAAGTCTATAGGAGGTAATTAATGAAGCAGACTTAGAAGTAGAGTGCCCAAGGTAATTAATCAAGATAACTGTCGTAAAGTAGGATGTAGGTTAAGTCTAGAGGAGGTAATTAATCAAGTAGACTTAGATGTACATGTAGATTGACCTTGGCAGGAGATGACATAATTCTTAACCATAGCAATTAAGGCCTGGGTTTTAGAGTCTCAAGCGATGTTTATGATGACAATGAATTTTTTATATCAGTCAGTACCCCCTGGGCATAATGAATCTTCTCCCACTGTGCAAAAAATCTTGTGCAAAGTCGTTGCACTTTTGACGCTTACTAAATTCAAGAGGATTTTTGTTTAAATATAGGCCTGACCAACCCGACTCTTGTAGTTACTAAACCGCCAGACCAAACCAAATTAAAATTGCATAAGAAGAGGAAAAATTTAGGCAAAGTTTTTCTTAGCCCCTAATATTATCATCCCGCCAAATGAACCCCATTAACTTTTCGCTCAAACCAAAGGAACACAATTACGTAACTTTATAACAAAAGAGAGACAACTTTCCTGCAAGAACATGCATTGTCTTCCAGAAATAAGTTAGAAGAACGGACCAATAAAGTTCACCTTTATTAAAACGTCTACACCAACATGGGCCCTTTTGTCTGAAACAAAGTACAGTCATTACAGGCCGCGATTTTAAACCACACTGCCATTGCGTAATTTTCGTAACCCCTTGCCTGACCCCTGCGTTACCTGTGGATGAACAATGCCCATATTTGACACATTACGTGGCCATTGTCATTGTCTCGGAAGACCCTTTGGGGAAAAATTTACCTTTAGTTTTAACATTCCCACACTTTAAGCTGACCCTTCACCCAGAGTGTCATCTAAAACTGAACCAGGGGGCTCCTTAAGCTAATTTGCATTAACTACAATGAATTTTTCGCTGCAAATAGCCCAGCCTATTAATGGGAAGTTGGTTCATTCCCAAACTCATTCGCATAAACACTGGTTGCATCACGGGGCTTTTAACACGTTTTCAAATTCATTGGACCTTTCAAATCAGACTTGACCATATAAAGAATGGTCTAAATTTTGATCAAAAGGGCAATTGTCCAGTTTGTTAATTACCCATCCTTATAATGACCCATTATTACCCAAACCTCTGGCCAGCTGCTCAAAGATTAAGGGGTCAAAATATCATGAGAACTAGCCTCTTAGGTTCCTTTTTTAATGACGCGATCAGGAAATCCGAAAAGCACAACAGTGGATGAAACAACTTCATCTCAAATCATGCTAGAATGAACATCGGCCAGGTGTCACATTTCGGCCATGGGAACTACAACTATTGGAATTCTGTTAGGTACAGGCCAAAGGTGCACATGGATCAGACTACCATCGTTTCTAGAGATTCTCCTGACCACTTCAGATTCTGAAGTGAAGGTAAGCCCTACGGTAGACAAACCCCCAAGTCTATTTACCCCTAATGTGCCACTAGGTGGCAGTAAATGTATTAAATAGTACAGAGTTTAGTGTGAAACGATGGGACAATTTGAACCTCTGAGAACCAACAGTAAAACGCATTACTATGTCTTCAGTACAGAAATACGTGACTCAGAAGCAGATCGGCACCATCCGACGTGCTTTGCCATCAACGGATTTCCAAACACTAGTATGCAGCACAATGACTCTCACAATCACACAAACCAACCCCAACCTGACTGAAATGCACACAACTAAACGGTGAACCGGTTGAGGATCGCGAAATCCAATACGTCCGTTCTTATTGGCATGAACATACATATCTTGGCTAAGTAACCAAGCCCTCAGACTGTCATTTCGCGCAGTCTTGTTCGAGGAGTTATATTTTTCCGATAGCTCTGCCACAAATAAGTGTCAGCCTTGTGCAACCCCATACACGGGAACTAAATCACCGGGTCTTTTCTCTTTATCTGCGGCCATCATATAAATGCTACTTTAGCGTCATTTACGGAGCTTGCTATCGATTCGTATTCGGTCTGAGACGGTAGACATGATCCGCCGGCCTGGGAGGTCAGAGCTCCCGCCATGCTGCGTGGCTTCTCGCCTCGATGGATGTAACTGTCAAACATTCTTAGCTCCATAATATATTAAATAAAATCGGAGCAAATGCGCGAACTTAAAGACAGGCAATCACTGATGATTAATGTTTTAATAAACGCTCCGTGTCGCGGAGGGTAAGATCGTCACAGGCGATGACATCTCACCCATACTCTGCCCTGTATATTTGTTTGAGGTCTAATTGGCTTGACGTCTGTATGACATCGGCCGCCAAGGCAGCAAACTAATCAATATGTTTAATTAAAACCACTCATAAAGGATCACGACAAGGAGGTGTATGAAACCCAATAATCTGCCAAGCAATATCTTAACCCTGAATATTGATTTATAACCAAGTACAGAGTTTTTCTAAGTGAATGCAATCTTTTTGGTCAATAACCTCATCACAGGGTCGGCAGATGAAGAGGCATCAATTTTTTTTTAAATTCTTAGGTCAACTTCCTCATTGGCTACATGACTTGAAAGACCGGCAAGTGTATGACAACAGCTTCCTCCTCGTGTGCACCAATACCATGGTTTGCCACTTGAAGAGGGCTGAAATATTCTGGAGAGCTGCATGAGACTGAGAGCCAAATTTGGCATTGCAGCTCTGTGGACAACATTGGGCAAATAGACTATCACTCCAAAAGAGTGCGGCAACTGACGGGGCAGCGTCATGACGTCCCGCACGTCATTTATGAACGCCATGACGCGACTCAAAAAAAATTCCAGTTGTCTCAGCAATCATGATGTCAGGAAACAATTTGATTTTTTTCGTCTCACGTCAAGACATCATGAAATATGACGTGCGGGACGTCATGACACTGCCCCGTCAGGTGCTGCACTCTTTTGGAGAGATATCGTCTATTCACTGTGCGTACAAGAGAAACCAGAGTGCCTGGTGAAAACATCAACGGGAGAGCTAGGCCCTCACTGTCACATGCAGAGCGAGTCCTACCGAGGATCGAACCTCCTCTGACAGTGGAGGTTCTCTTGCCCTCCAGTTTCTTTCGGCTTTCAACTACATCAAATCATGTATATTGCCCACAGAGTCAATCATGGTACTTGACTCTGTTCAATATTTTAAGAAAAAAAAAATGACACGATGATGGCGTGGTTTACAGCAACTCAACTCTGACACCAAATTTCGTTGAGATCCAGGTTAGATGAAGAAAATAAATTGGACTAATTAGACATTGAAATTCTGAGCAATTATTTTCTACCAATTAATCTAAGGTCGTCGCCTAATCAGCAGTATGCGGCTAATTGGCCGTGAGGCTCCTTTCAGCGAGCGTGCAACTTGAATATCAAACAAGGGGAGATGCTGAACCAACACACAGTTGCTCAGTAAACATGAAAATAAATAATACACGTGTGCTGTGAATTCAAGCCTAATTTTGATATTGATTTGTGAGGTTGTTCCTTTATGTGTTGGCCCATTGAAAGAGTTCCTCGTTTGCCATTTGAAGGATGGTGGAACTGATGCTGGCAAAAAATGCCGTTAGGCCAGAAAAATTCATGAATGAACGAAGTTCCGCAGGGCTTGTCTTTTAAAAACTGCAGGCGCTCAGTTTTTTGAGCACCTCAATTGTTTTAGGCGCTAAGTTCGCTATGGTGATCGCAGCGCCATCTTCAGCACACATGGACGAACTAACATAAATACACGTGTTCATCGTTTTGATATTGACATTGGTTCAAACTCAGCGATTAAAATGCCATCTTCAGGCAATACCACTAACTATGAACACTTTTAACATTCATTACCACACTCTCTCTTATACAAATGTAACATCCGTCGACATTACAGATTTGCAAGGTGCGCAGAATTTCAACTTTTTTAGCGCTAGGTGTACATTTTTGTGCGCCTCGGCGTGATTTTAGGTGGCCATGGTGCCTGAGCGCAATTGCGCACCTTAAAAGACAAGCCCTGGTTCTGTTAGCATTTTGTTTTTGTTTGGCTGTACTTGTTTGTAGAACCGGGGATCTCATATACCTGGTACACAATATTAATGTATCTTCATGTTGCTCTTTTGTTTCCATCGCCCTCCAGCTGATCCCAAGTCGAACTAACTGCGCTAATTGGTAACTTTGCCATTTCAACATTGGACGACCTTGAGAGCTAAGCTTCCCACATCCCCAACTTCTTGCACTCTCGTCTACTAATTAATAAATTAGATTGAATTTTTCAATCAGTTGGGTTAATTAGTCTTAATATAATTATAACAATAAACTTCTATTTCCTGTACATTGTTGCCATGGCGACCATTTTGATTACAAATATAATTCCACGAGATCAGATTAAGATTTAATTCTTTTACATGTTTTATGGCAATCGGATCAACCTGGAATTACATTATTTGAGCAGACACAAAAGTCTTCATAATTCATCAGTGCGTTGACAAGATCTAGATGGCGAATGTCTGCCTCGGTTTTGCCAATTAACCCCACCCAACTAGTGATAAAGATTCGGTGAGAGTGTGAAGCATTCGCCGTGACCAGAGATGGTCATGAGCCACCCCTACGGAATGCACTGATCATTCACTCTTTACAATAGCATGCATTCATACCAGTGCATTCCGTGAGTTAAAAATATGCATGTGATGCATGTGCATGTCACAAAAGGCATAATACTGTCCAGTTTTTTAAAACTTTTTCATTAGGATACAAAGTTCAGAAATGTCAAATGTTGCCTTTCTACCCACTACCACTCAAAAATGAATTACAACTTTTAACTCTTTCAGCCCTACGGATGGATATATCCGTTTGCCAAAATCATTCTCAAATCCTATGAACAGGTATATCCGTCCACCCCTAAACCCAATTTTACAAGACAGGATTGGGTATTAAAAGTAGTTTTTTTTTAAATCTTGAAATATTGCTTTTTTTCAGAAAATCACCTAGGATCTGGGAGTCACGGTGAAAAAATCACCTTCGGCTGAAGAGTTAAAAAGTGAGGTAATGGAAATGGGGATAGCACAAATTCCATCATTTGGCTACACATGCCCAGGTTAAGACAAACAAATGAATGACCATATCACAACAAGAGAAATCTCGTCTAAGAAAACTCATTACACTACGTTCATATCATAAATCATATCACAAGGCACCAGGGCCTCGTGAGGGAAAAAACTCCCCAAACGTTGCGTTTTCTAATCAAGGCGATATGGTCATTAATTAATCTTTAGATGAATTCTGGCGATTTGCTTTTTGTCTTGTTGGCATGCACCACGGCACACTGATAGCCAAACCTAATGAAACGTCCATTTTTCATCTATACCACAATGAGTAATGCCCAGACTGGTCAAGATTTCGCCAAAAAAACACGCTTTGTTCGTTTCTATTCATGGGCTACCATAATCAACATCGACCACTAGGGAATATGCGTCAAGACTTATCCGAAGGCATAGGCATCGTGTGATTTATTTCAACATAAAATTGTGATCACCGTCTGAGTTATCAAATAGTCAATCTAACAAGAGAGAAAATGTCACAATTTTGCCAACTGGTGGTGGACAAAAATTTTGTAGATATATAGCAGGTATCTGACTGTCACTGGGAATGTTGTCAAGGGTTAGCATACATTCCAAAGAGCAAGTTTAAGGCAGGCCTACACAATTCTCAAATTGACGTAAACGAGAAAGATCTGCGCACTTCCGCCGAAATCATAACCACAACCTCGGTCTGAAACTGAATGATGTGGTGAGAGAATCCCACGACAGTGACTTCGACGACGTTGAGTCAGAGTCGACCATTGCTGAATCATGGATTGCGTGACGTCAGCCGGTTTCAGATCGAGGTTGTGGTTGCGATTTCGGCGGAAGTGCGCAGATCTGCGAATTCGAGAATTGTCTATTGCCCAGTGCAATAAAGATTCAAGTGCTGCTGACTTGACAGTTTCTGAAACCCATGATTTCAGATTGTAGATTCCTTATACATCAGTGGCAAAGAATGATCAAGGGCTGTGTTTCAAGCAGTAAACTACAACAACCCTGGAATTAGCATGCTTCAACCCCCTCTAGAATTCATCTCTCAACTGACCACCGGTGGCCTACCGTTTTGATGTTTGGCACCCTTACTTACATTTCCAAATCTACATTCAGTTAACTCGCGCCGCAGCACTCACACGAGATGAAAAATGTGAAAAAAATTCTAAAATCTCGGCCAGATTTTGAACTCATGGCAACAAAGTGTCAGCCTGGAGTGAAACGACTGTGCCCTGCAGTCCATTTGTATGCACATGTTAACCAGGGAGTAACGTAATGTCATTACGTGTCATCAAGATGATGGATTGTCAGGCAACTATGCAAATGGATTCAAACGAATACATACTAATGAAATTCGCAAGTCTTATGTCCATTGGTTTTTTCGCATATTTGTTCAAGGTTTAGTATCTTTTTCTGACTGATTCATTTTGTTTTGGGATGAAATATCCTGAACATGTCCAAGCATTTTTGCCGTGTTATTGATGAAGACGTCGTAAAATTTACTGGCAACAATAATCTTGCCCAGATCATTCAAGGAAACCTCCAGGGAAACCAAGATGGCGACTCAGGATCTTCGGCATAAATTTTTTTGAGGGTACTTATTTCTTCAAAATCAACAAAAACCCTATGAAAGTAAAGAAAATGCCCCTTTTCTGTTCATTTGAGGGTACCGGTACTACCCTCTCGCGGAAACACTGCAACTGGATGCTGAAACAATGAAAAGACGGCAGTAATGTGGTTTACTGAATCTGAAATTGTAACTTACCTCCGTCATCAAAATCGATGTTCTCGGCTTCGTCATATTCCTTAACGGTGAAGATATTCAACTGGTTCCTCTCGGGCGATTTTCCCGCCTCGTGTTGCTGAATCTGTCGTATGCTTTCGTTACGCATGTGCTTCATCGTACGTACATGTTGAATCAGATTCAACCTCGCTTTTGTCGAATAGTTGCACAGTGAGCAATGGAAATACTTCTGTTCCGATTTGATACTGTTTTCGCTGTTCTGTAGGTGTTGGAAAAGCTGGGCGCTCGGCTCGTGACGCGGGTTCGCCGCATGCATCTGTAACTTATGTATACTATTTGTATAGTAATCACATGCATTACACTTGACTTGAATCGGGTTACTCATATTCATATACTTCAATCGCCACTCGTTGCTACTACCGCCCTCTTTTATGTGATTCACAAGTTGCAATCGCTGTAAATGTTTATCAGTTTTGCAGTGGAGTTGAAAATTCGCCTTCAAGTTGGTTTTGTAGGAGCAAAGTTGGCACATGTAGTTTCCACTCGTCACTATGACATTATCATCCGGTTTGCTTTTCGTGCGGTCTATCTGCATGTGTTGATGCAAGGTCTCTAAAGAATCCGTAGAAAATACATTGCATACAGAACATTGGAATATTTTTTGTGGTTCACTTTCAGTTCCATTCGTGGAGGCTTGAGCATGATCAATCCCCTTGGTCAGGTCAACTGGTGTGTTAGAATCAAGTGCGCCGGGCACCTGGGTCATGAACATTGACTGATCGTATGGGAAAGGCGGTAGCCCAGCGGGTGTAAGGGATGACGGTAGGCCCATCATTCCCGCATCCTGTCCCCCGAACAGCGCCATCTGCATCTGCATGTCACGTTGCATGTGCTTGACGTTCTGTTGCAGCACCATCATATTATGTGTATGTTTCTCACTCGTCATGTGAATACGCAAATTGCGGGCAACATTCGTTTCATAATTGCATACGTCACATCGCCAGGTTGGTTTCGGTTTCAGATGCTTCTTTGCAGCGGCGTTAGGATCTTGTGCTGGCGGTGGCGGCGGCTGATGCTGTTGTGCCGGCATCTTGATTTCCGTGCTCCCGTTCTGGAGTTCCTGGATATTATTGATATGCTTATCTGACTGCATATGAATGCTGAGGTTTCCTTTCGTCGTGGTCGAATAGTTACACACATCACAACGGTACGGTTTGTATCCACAGGTGTACGTTTCACCACGCGCGAGACGAGGATGCGGTTGATGGGTAATACAGTAAATACATTGCGTATCACTATCGGGATGTTTCTCCTTCATATGTATTTCAAGCGTTTCTTGATATTTGTAATGCCAGTTGCATTTCGGACATTTCAGAGTCTTACACGAATTCCGCGAGTGCATCATAGTCATATGACCACCGAGCGAACGCGATGAGCCAAGAATCATATCACATTTTGGGCACTCAACACCCTGAGCCTTACCCTGAGGATGATCCTCGCAGGTCCCCTGTGGCATCATGGACGCCAAGTGAGCCTGTAGCGGGCTGGGGATTTGCCCGCTGAAATGCAGAGGCAGCGTTACGTTTGAGCTATTCATGGAAGAAATGGAGAAGTCTTTTGGACTACTATTTGAGATCATGCTACTCCCAGAACTGAATGGAAACATCAGATCATTATTCGATGTCAAATCTGGCAAGTTATTATTGTTTTTTATCACTTCGCTATCCGGATTCGAATCGTCCAGTTCCGAGCTGGGTGAAACATTCCCTGATGGGGCCTCATCCTTTTCGCTATCACTGGTACCCCCCTTATGATTAACCGTTTCTGATAATGTAGCAATGGATGATACGTCATTTGATGACACCTGAGATGAAATGGCTGCTTTTGATTGGTGTTCAACCGGTGTTGGTTTGGTGGTGTGAACGAAGCTTACGCTTGTGTTGCTCGTCGCGATACTGGATGCGGGGAAGGCGGCACTCGATGTGCCACTTTTTGGTGATTGGCTAGGCTTTGTGCAATTTGGAAGGTTAGGCTCTAGAAATGAAAGTAGCGGGTCCTTCTCCTTCCCGAGAGCTTGGATAATGGCCGAAGCGTTCTTTCCTGACATTATCTCCTTCTCATCATCGTTAAGGACCATATTGTGTTCACTGATGGCATGTGCAACAAATGATTTAGCGTATCCAAATGAAAGTTTACAAATAAAGCACATGAGAATAGGTTTCGTTGGAACCGTCTGGGTATCCGAATGTAAATTTCTACCGGGTGATTTCCCGGCCAAGTCACGCACACCAGAATCATTCAGATCACTAGAGTCAGGTTTCACATCTTGATCAGATTTGTCCTCCATATTCTTTTTGCCCGAGCGTAAATCGTAGACACGATAACTGTGCATTATGGGGGCTTCCGGATATGGTTTCTGTTCAGAGAGCATGTAAAAGTGATTATAAAATGCCGGGTTCTTACTAACGTAAAATGCATTGGCGATCTGGGGGTAGACAGGAATCTGTGACGTAGGGATGACTTTCCCTTTCTGCTCAATAATGCTTCCCTCAACCTGAGGGACATCAAGAAGTGACTCAGCATCACTGAGGTCAGAATCAGCGCCCTCTATAATGTACGCCGAACCGTCTGGATTATAAACGATTTTCCCGTCGAAACTTTCAACATCACTGAGCATGTCATCATCAGAATCCTGATGGTCGACCTCCATACGTTCTTCCAAGTTGCTGTTCCTGTCATCTTTTTGAGCACATTCTTTGGTTTCAGTCGAGTTGAAAGACATGGCGTTACTATTCTCACAGTTCGTCAGCGCAGTCGGCAAACGCCGCTGCAGCAAATTTTCGTCTACTGAATCCTGCTGAGATGTGGGTAGCAGATTTCTAGTACTAGTCTCAACATTATTACATAAATTCAAGAAATTCGTGTTTGAGTCTGTTTTAGCACCATGGAGTTCTTTATATGTACTGGTAGGATTTTCGAAGCTTGTGATGCTGTCGCTTTTTCCTATACATGACGGTGGCCCGCTGTTGTTCAGTGTGTCCACCATGCTGCGTAGGCACTCCACAACAGCACCCGATGAATCTTGAGCAGCCATCTTGGCTAGTTATTGGCGATCACAGGCATGCGTTGACCATATCATAGGAAGTGCTCAAACTGAAAAGACAGAAATGAAAACTCATAAGTTTCAAGTGAATGGCTTCAAAGAAGTGCGTGTTTCTTGAAAAATATGTCGAGAGCCTTCAACAGACCAAGTTGGCCACATAGCCTGGGGTAAGAGCAAGAGTGAGTGTCAGTCTTTCTGTAAAGAACCACAAGAATTTGACCACAAAATACTTAAAATCTGAAAAGAATTGTCCTGTAACTGTAAGAAATCCAGTTATTTCATAACTATCCAATGCAACAACTCCCACGTCCAGTAATGACAACATCAATATTGTGGACATTCTTCCAGATCATGAACTTCAGAGGAAAAGCCTCACCCCTGTGATCTGACCCTCATGTCATTTCACGAACTGCCTAAAATGCAGATCCGCAGAAAAAGAAAGTGAAGCGCAAATGCAATATGGCATTTTTTTAAGAAAACATTTCACAGACTATGCACCGAGTTTTGAAATGTATATGAAATATACATGTACAACAATGCATACTTTAACAAAAACATTTAATTAAATATGCAGCAGAATGCCATAATCCACCACTTAATTACATCATGTATGGGTTCCCAATCCCAGCTGGGCGACATCAGCTTTTGTCTCCTATTAATTTATACTCACCATGTGCTGCCAACAATAGGCATCCATGGCAGTAGGCCTAATTGAAGTTTAATTGAAATTATTGACGAGCTTAGAACATCTGACGCAAATGACTTAACATACACATTGGTATGAATTTTCAAACTTCTAATTTTTTAACAAACTATAGTTTTTCTGGTCTCAATAGTTATCATAGACAGGTGGCTCCAAAAACAAAAAAAAAACAGAACGAATTTAGAATCCCCAATAAGTGCCCCAAAAAGGGCAAAAAGGTCACCGACTGACGGAATAAGCTGCATCAAACAACAGGATTTCCAATGTGCGCCATGGAGTAACGTCACTTCTGATCGGGGATTCTAAACTTTGGCCCAAAAAACTCAGCCCGGAACAACCTCTTTTCCCTGGTTTTCCTTTAGGAACCAACTAATCTTTTCAGAGGCAAACCAATTTTGAACAGCCTATGATCCTACATTCAATAAAGTCATTTCCATTTATTTTAGAAAAGCCCATGATCTCTCCCAATCAATAGATAGGTGATCAGCACTGTGGCCTAACACTCAGCAAACTGTTCATAGCAATCAATCACTGTTTGGTTTTAATTTAGAAATTAAACAAGCACTAATCACCCACCGACATATGCATATGGGTCACGTATGCAAAACACTGCAAGGCCCAGCGAGATTTTTTCATTGGGAATGCAATAATTGAAGAGACAGATGAATCCACAGAGAGAGACATTGCAAGGATTGGTGTACATTGCAAACAAAAAAGCCGAGCATCACCTGTATTGTGCAAAAAGAAGTTGTCAGATAGGACACTAATTAGCGACTTTCCAGAACATGGGCACGATGCGCCCACTGAAAAATTTAGTGACTGCGTCCACCAGACCAATGTGTATCAATTCATGTGTATTCCAATGTTAATCCCAAAACTTGCAGTCCCAGACGAGGTTGTGCAACTCACATAATTAACCCTTTCGCTGCCGAGTTTCCCAGACCCTTTTACCCCTCATTGCTGCGTTTCCCATTCCTCTTTCTCGGGGAATCCCCTAATTTCGATTGGGGCGCCATCTGTGAATAGCAAAACTTACTGAACTTACCTTATACAACGAGCGTCGATGGTCGCCTCTGAGGGCAGTCTCGGGGAAGTTCCTCTAATTTCGATTTGGGCGCCGTCTGTGAATAGGCCTACAAAACTAACTGAACTTACCTTACGCATGGTCGCCTACGGCAGTCTCTAGCACGCGTGACGATCGTCACTTACGGCAGTGGGAGGGTTAATCTAAGGGTCCTGATTCTGATTCTTACCGGTATATCAATCCGTGACATGAAGTCAGAACCCAAGTCGGTGCAACACCCATGCCCCCTCAAAAAACCTAATGAATATCTGATCATTCCCAGCAATAATACTGTCAACTGCCTTAAGCTATGAACAGTGACATTCATTTGAAAAAAGACATTTTTTTCAACATAATCAATAAAATTTATCATGGCGGCTTAAAATTTTCATGAAATGGCTGATAGGGGAGCACGCTAGCCAGGAAATTAGATTTGTGCGGCCCAATGTCTACGCCATTTTCAGCTCATTAAGCGTGGACACAAGCAGCTCTATAAGCACGATTGCTTTTTCTACTCATTAACCTGCCGGCTTGTTAGCATTGTGGATAACACAACAGCATACATTGGCTGTAATGATTGCGTTGAGTTTCCAGCTGTAGCTAGGTAGACATATTGAAAATGAATATTTTCATTTCAAATCGTGTTTGTGGTTTGATTTTGAGGTTTCCTGATTCCTTCAGAACAGATCTTAAGCTAGGAATCCACCATTGATTTTCAAGCCGATTTTGTGTTGCGACTTGCTTTGCAACTGGGTTGCGTTGCAACTGGGCACTTGACTGCCATAGTGGACTCACACGTGATTTCCACCAATGGCGAGGATGTGGTCAATTTCAGTTGGCAATCGGTCAGCGACCGGTATCAGTTCCTTGCGATCGTATTCAATCGCAGATAGCAGGTTGCAAAGCAAGTCGCAACGCAGAAAATCAGCAGTGGATTCCTAGCTATAGGGTAATGACATCAGAAGTTGCCCAAGATAGGCAATGGAGTTATCTAGCCTGATTTGACGTAATTCTTGTTCACCCTGAATCCACGTAAATTCTCATTCAGCAATCCCCAACTCCCAAGTTGCCTCACAATGTTTTGTAAATGAACAGTCCCCTCCCAACCGGACCTCCTTCCCTCCCCCACAGAATAGCTCCATCCCATCCCATCCGCTTTCAAAGTGAGCAACCTACGGAAGAGAAAAGCTGTATTATTCATCCCTCCAATCTGACCACGAGATATGAAAGGGATACCTACTATACAGAACAGTATTAATCAATAACCCCTACCACTTCACAGTCACTGCAATTAAACGGAGATACCACACACTCGGCCCGGGTGGACAAGACCACGAAGTCCAACTACACGAAGCCATGACAATTAATTACGTCACTTGCAGCGCACCATCTGAGATACGGGAGTCGGTGAAAGCACAAAAAATGTCGAACAATGGTTCTGGTGCCTTAATTAGAGGTAAAAGGTGAAGTTGGTGTGTGGCCAGCTGTGCATGGATATGCCATTGAAACTAAAGCCAGGCATACATCGCACTTGCGACTAGAAGCAACTGATCTGATCAGTCGCTGGTGATGTACGCGCTGCGCACACACTGCAAATTCAGCAACTCAGTAAAACTAGGAGTATCCAAACAGTCGTCATGTCCTGACCGTGTAAACTGCCCTTGCGACTGGCAGCACCTCAGTAACATCCGGGGCGATTGGACTCGATGAGACTCACTTTTGTTCAGAAAACTGGCACTGATCAGTCGCAAGCCCACGTAGGCCTACATCGCAGCGACTGAAAGAAACTGGGTACAACTAGTCGCTGGAAAGTTGGACATGTGCAACTGGCGGCGACCAGCAAAATCTCAGTTCGAGTGAATAGGGGAAAGGTGCGTACATCGACCATTTCTGGGGACTGATCAGTTACCTCCAGTTCCAGCTAGATCCTCCCAGTCGCCAAGTAGCTCAGTGGCGACAAGTTGTCTCCAGTCACAAGTGTGATGTACACTAGGCTTAAAGAGTAATCCATGAAATCGGAAGCATTGGAAAATGCAAGGAAGACATTAGAGCAATCTGAAGAACACCGCAGGAGAAAACCAGAGGAGCGAACTGCAAGGAGCTGGAATCAAGGAGGAAAGCAATGGGATATGAATGACCTAGAAGCCATGGGTCATCGTTGCCAAAAAATAACCGTTGTGAGAGGATGTTAACCTTAGATGATGTTCTTATGAAGCCGCTGATCTGTTAATGGCAGCATCTACAACAGCTGTGTTTGCTAACGGAAAATACTCCCTATTTATCTCCAGCCACTTGGAGAAACCAATCAACGTAAAAAAACCCATCCCTGATGACGATGGCAACCATACCTTGATTAAGGACGCGAGCTCATCATAGCAGGTACACAGAAGTACACAAAGCTGTAGGGTGTATTTGTGTACAATATACCCTCAATGAAGAAAAGCGTTCATTATTGGTGGAAAGGAAGGGCTGACGTTCATTTTCACCTCTACCATTCATGCTAGATTAGGCCTACACCCAAAAAAGAAGAGACTTTGAAGCGGGTTATCACTACAAGCATCTTCTGATTGCCTGAATGTAGAAATAACAGCGGGAAGAACAGACAAATGCAGAAAGTTGATGTAAGGAATGAAACATATTGATGACGGACTCGGACCTTACCTTTGTTCCAGACACCAGCAGACAATATCTGGCCAATGCTGTCATCAGATCTCCACACAGACCAACACACATCAACCTTGTCACAGCCTGCCTTCTCCATATCCAATCCAATATAGGACCACTTAATGCAATTAAGCCCATGACAAAACCAACCTTCGCCATATAATTACGAGCAACAATAATTCTCTGAACGAGTTTTAATTAACAACGCACGGAGGCCACACTAACCGTAACACACGTTTTTCTCTTCAGAACAAAAATGGCTAATGCACAGCCTGGGTTTCCTATGAGGGCAAATGACATATCTATGTCTAATTAGGGAGGTAATTATTGAACGTATGTCTACTAGAGGGAAAGGACCATGTAGCGTTATAAAAAACAGATCGTATGGTCCTTGTATTGAATGCCCGCACTGCAGAGTTTTATTAAGTCAAGTAACCTGAGGAAATATGAGATTTGAATATCCTCCATATTATTGCTTTGTTTATGTATTAATATTCCCCAAGAAACAGATGCAAATATTGCCTGGTTCCCTCACAAAACAAAACGTATGATCGGTTCTTTCTCAACAAATGTATTTATGAGGGTAAAATATGGCATAATTGATCATTGTGGAGAATTCTAGTTGAAATGATATGTCTTTGTAGTGTTGGTGGCGAACACACGTTGTAACTAACGATGACAAGCAACATCTCAAGAAAGTATCTTATTTCTATTTCCATAGAAATCTTCAAGACTGAAAGTAACAAGACCATGGAATATATTCCACGGGGTGTACCAGAAGAAGGTCTCCTAACAGTCTCCTTTGGTTACCTAGTCATTCGGCCCAGGACTTTACTTAACATTGGCAACATTGACATTTTTGGCATCTCGAGCATGTTGGCAACCACGTCTCCATGTCAATCAGTCAGAATGCTATTGTCATGTCCGACCCCACTTAAAAGCCAACACCAATCAGCAACCTAACCGCTGATTAACTGCCAGTCGATATGTACTATAGATATTTTTCCATCAGTAATGATTGCTCGCCTGTGCCACCTGTGTCACACTAGAAGAACCTCGCTAATTATAATCAACAAAGATGCTTTGATCAGGTATTAATCACGATGTTCTTGCAGCTGTTGCGACCCAACTTGAGCAAAATGACCCGTGCAAATATGTACAAATCTGTATGATGAATGTACAGGGAATTTTGTCAAAGTTGTTGCAACAGGGAGATTAGGACGAATTCCATCCAAACTTGACCAACTTCCTCATACATTTGTCTGTATATTAAGTATGTGAAATATACATCAGATTCAAGGTAGTATTCGATCATTCCAATTCGATTTCATTTCCACACAAGCAAGTTCTCTGCAGTGTACATTCTGTACATTGATTACAACAAATGCACAGGTAAAGTTGAGTTGAAACTCGAATTCGCTTGAGTATTAATATCATATCATGAAAGATTCATCACATTTTATACACGTCCATGTCACTGTATCGGTGATACTCTTATTAATCATTGTCATAATGACTAGTGCATATTGTTCTAGGACTAACGAGAGACATTTTGATTAGTTTAGCTGGCCAACAGTCATAATGATGTGGCAGGTGTTGGTGGTAAAAATATACAGTTCCACTTACAAGAACTACTACTGTACTAGTAATTCCAAGATATAGAATTTCCTTTTGGTCCAATAGACCGTTCTCAAATTGATGTAAATGACAAAGATCTGTGCACTTCCGCCGAAATCTCAACCACAACCTCGGTCTGAAACTGAATGACATGACGCAGACAACCCCATGACAGTGACGTCGAAGATGTTGCGTCAGACTCAACCATTGCTGAATCATGGATGGCGTCATGTCAGCCAGTTTCAGATTGAGGTTCTGGTTGAGATTTTGGCGTAAGTGCACAGATCTGCGAATTCGAGAATCGTCTATAGGAGGAGATAGCCACGCTTTACTGCCAAAAGATGGCAGCAAAGTTCTAGCGGACCAATACAAAATCATCAGAAAAGTCACAGCAACAGCAGATTTGAGTCAGAAGAGGCCTTCGACCTAATAGCAACTGTAGGGGGCTGCAATTACAAGTGACATGACAACTTATATATAGGGTCTAGTTGTAAGGAAAGGGATGCCAAAAGCTTGTGGAAAGAAACAAAAGGAGCCACGTACCGTACTCCACATTAGATTTTTCTCATACTATCGGCAACTCAGCCGTGGAAAACTTTGGGCACTCGTTTGTGTGCAACCCCTACGGAAAGCAACAATGGTGAATTGGCCATTGAGAGCCAACTCACATAGAAAACTCTTGACTTGTAGTCTTCAGTCCCTCCGGTTACATCAGAGGAGATGGTGCACAGAGTGTTTGACATAAAAGACGTAGCAGACCAACAAACAGAAGTGTTTTTGAGACAATGGAGGAAGTCAGTCCGTAAGGACCACCTCAACTTTTGGAAATTCGTACTTCCTTAAAGCTAAGCAGCACTGATCATGAATGACAGAACACATAGCAGACCAAAATACTGGAAGTGTTTTTGAGACAGTGGAGGATGCCTGCCCATGAGGACCATGTCAACTGTTGGAAATTTCTACTAACTCGGGAGGTTCAGAAACGTTCCAAGTCTCGAGTCCGACTCCAGAGGATTCTTTTTTGGGAACTACGTCATCAAATGTAACGGGGTTTTCCAAAGCAATGATGTTTACTCATTCAGGAGAATGAATAGAACCTGCCTAGGTGGTAAATTTTATCTCCGACTCCGACTTGAAAAATCTGAATTTTAGCACCTCGGAGTCGGAGTCGGACCAGATCTTAACCTCCCTATATTTAACGCTACTAGCAGCACTGATCATGAATTCAATAGCTGTACTGATATGCACTTTGTGTCAAACCTTATCAGAAGAAAATCATATGCCACCAGCGGAGAGGCATTCTCAAAAGTGTCGCCAGCATGTTACATCAACAACTGAAGGTTTTAAGACAAACGAAGAGTGATCCGAGTGAAATACTACACCCGACTATGATGTTGAAACTCAACGTAATCAACTAGAGGAGTATTTAACACGGGCTGACTAATTTTAGATCCAATCAAAACGTGTCACAGTTATTATCACTTAAGATGTTAAACGTGATTTCATTTTGATATCGGAGAAGATGCACGTCGTTTGCGATCGAGCCGAGGGTTTATCGGTTCAATACTGAAATAATACTTTTTCTCGAAATCTGCACAATTGTTTGGCGTTTGTTTACAATTTGCCGCAGGATAATGCAGAAGGTGATCTGGGTCGTTACGATCAGTGGCTGCCATTAGACATGAGTAGTTAGCGCGGCATTGTCGTATTGATCGAGTATAATAATCTGCACTAGGTCTTTATGTTCTAAACCATACTTTGCTTTCATCACATGATATCCAATACCTGGGAATCATATTTCAAATTTCAAATGACGTTGTTGGGCATTTTTTCCCGGGAAGTCATGAAAGTTTAACATTTCAATCTAGACTGATCAGTAGCCTTATTACTAACACTGCTGTAAGCGTTTCACACTTGGATCGATAGAAAATTTAGACTGATCCAGACACAGACTACTGTATTTCACTGAAAACTACTAATATCAAATTATTCTGCTCAGCTCTGCAAAATGCCATCTTCATGCCATCTACGGGTCCAATTCATGGTACATAAATGAAGGTGTACACCTACACCACAGTGTAGGCCCTCACTGTGGTACACACCCATACCACAGTGTGGTCCCTCACTGTGGTACAGACCTATACCACAGTGGGGGCCTTCACTGTGGTACAGACCTATACCACAGTGTGGGCGTTGACTGCACATCTGGGAACAAAAAGTGTCTTTGAAGAGAGGTTCCACTAATATTAATGACGAGCACAAACGCCTACTGAGGTGAATTAATCCACACTGTTCTTGTAACACGTCACATCATACGAATACGAATTTATTAAATTTAATTAGACGTGAGCTTGCCCCAGGATAATGACATACGTTTGCAATAACTAGACACACTGACAATAAGTCATTAGCAACCGGACAATAAAACAACAATGGCTTATGTATGAAAGTATCCCGGGTAAAATCACCTTGTAACAGCCGGCACAACTCTGGTGACCTTGCATTGACTTTTTTCCAAATCATTTGCTGTTTTATATCCTTTCCAACAGTTCATCCATGTTTTAGTTTTAATGCATGGTACTCCAATTTATTCCGTCAATTGCAAGTAACCTGCAAAACCCCTCTATAACGACATCCGTCAAGCTCTTCCACCATGCTCACCTGTTTTCCATGTAGGTCAAGCTCTTCCACCATGCTCACCTGTTTTTCTTGTAGGTCAAGCTCTTCCACCGTGCTCACCTGTTTTCCTTGTAGGTCAAGCTCTTCCACCATGCTCACCTGTTTTCTGTTTTTCCTTGTCGGTCAAGCTCTTCCACCATGCTCACCTGTTTTCCTTGACATTTTTTTTATGACCGAAAACAACATTGGGAATGATAGGAGCTAGAAGAGGTATACAAAATTACTACACTGATGTCATTACATCACCTCGGTGACATAGGCATCTTCTGGGAGAGGACTGGAGGAAAAGTGTAGGCCTACACATGGCACTGTGCCTAATGCCCCCACTGCTCCAACATGATCCATTGTTTAGCAAACAAGTAAAACAGATTCATAACAGCATTATCTTAGGCATTCTAATTACAGCCCAAGGCTTGTATGAAAACTGTATGAGATCACATAGAATATCTAATGGTTTCTGCATATAATTCCATGTTTTATCTCTTAGCTCTAAGAGAAGACCTGGTTTGTCCTGTGCAATTAGCGTTAATTGTCAACGTATCAGAACCCACTTCTTCACAACCTGCAGCCCTTACAAAGTTGCAGTGTATAAGTCAGAATATAGCATTATTGACAATTGCTACAGTTAGCAATACATCGATTTCACATCTCGCACGATCGCAGCGCCCCTTGTAGGATTTCACTAGATCGAGGTTGAAAAACACCTGGTTTCCGATACTGCCGCCAGGGATCCATCCGCTGGTGGCGGCACTGGGAACCAATGCGCGCAATTCAACCTCGATCCAGGAATTTTTTGCCCGTACTCCTGGTAGTGAGGTTGAAAACGGAAGTGACCAAGCAAAATTCTACCAGGGGCGCTGCGATCGTGCGAGATGTGAAATCGGTGTATTTCATAATGGATGCCCAAAAATCCTCAATGATTTTAGCGGTTGGAAGCGTTGTGCTCAGATCCCACGAAACTGACCAACTAGGTTCACCTCATCGCTAAGACTGAAAAAAATATGACTGGTTTCAATCAATATAGCTAAGTATGATAATAAAGAAGCCAGGATGGATTGAGATTTCTCAAAATAACTTCAAAAGACTTGAGAATATCTACCTTGTACATTGGGGGAGCTGATCAATGAAATTGTGCAAAAAAATTGAACATCACACCATCGGCAAGATCTACCTGAATGGTGTTGATTTCACCCTCAGTTGGGAGGAATTGCCAGTGGAAGACACAGTAGGTGGTGGGGTGTTTGTGTTCAAAATATTGTCAAAGTTGACTTGCAATTGACTTAGGGTGAAGTCAGCCGAAGTTCACTCTTATTTGAGCAGAACTGGCATATAATATCACCACATACAAGCACTGCAAATCCAGTCAACTGGATGACATTTATTTCAAGAAATGTATTACTCTGGTGATGCATGAAAAATGCTCTTATAAACAAACAGCGAAGTACATTCTTGAAAATGTCTTCACAGGATCCACAATTATATCCACATGATTAATTAGTCAATGCAGAGATTAAGTTTCATTCCAAAAACACTTGAAAACATTGTTGATTGAAGAATGGGCTTAAATTGGTTCAGTGGCGTTCCTCAGACAAGATGGCAACTATCCTGCTAAAATACGCCAGCCTTTGACAACATCCACAACAAAAACGGGATCCTCGTCTTGTCGTTCTCTGAGCAAATCTTAAAGCCCCACTGTATTGAATCTGAAAAACGCAAATCGTCGCCGCGATTCTTGACGACGTCACGACGTCAGCGTAGTGTAAAAATGTACTGCGCTCTATCTCAATGCATTAGAGCTCCCCTACGCAGTTTTTTCACTCTCTGTTGAAAACTAGGCCTTGGTTATTTAACAGTAAGTATCAGGCAAGCATTTTGGAGACCTTCACGAGGCCCTGAGACCTCAACCTCCACTCTCCTAACATTTTGAAAATACCGTAAAATTCAATACTGTGGGGCTTTAACCTCCGTAATATGCAGGGGACAGGACTACATTCGTGACCAATAGATGATCAGACACGTTCAAGGTCATAGCTAACGAAGAATGGATGATGAAGTTTCGCTTGTGGGTGTTCTGGCTCCCCGGCGCAAGCGAGATAAAATATCTCCGGGGAAATGTATGGTAGGTTTGCTTATTCAAGATCAGAGAATGGAGATTACTCTACCTTCTTGATGATAATGCTATTTATTTGACTTGTGGTTTACCTATTCTGAAACTGACCCTGAAACCATGCATATAAAACATTTCAGGTTTAGGTTCATGAAGAATGGTACCAGTCGACCCACTCCAGCAAAAGCAGGCGCTTGTCGCAAGTGGTCATCATTGGTCATCACTACTCAACTATTACCATAGCTGTCCACTACTATTGCCAACTTGCAGAGACGTACATTTCAGCTATTGTGTTGGGCTGCAACCCTTTCCTCAGTTGTGACAAGTTCTGACTTAAGGTACCCACAGGTCGACATTGCGTCTTGAAGCAACTCGCGGCAACTAGCTTTCCGGTGATGGAAGCAACTCGGAGTGATTGATCAGTTGCCGATTTTGTCGACCTGAGCGCACTTGCGTCTCCGAGCAACTGCCAGATCCGATCCACCAGTTGAGGGTGCTGTTCGAGGAACTGCCAGTTGCTCGGCGTTCCTCTCAATCGCTGAAATGTTGACCTGCGTGTGGTCATTTTTTTAATCTGCGATGATCCGTCAAGTTGTTTCAAGACGCAATGTCGACCTGTAGGCACCTTTATGCTGGAGCGAATCACACTTACTATCACCAGAATATTGCAGGAAATCCTTTCACAGATACAGGCATAGGAACAACCCAGTTTCCTTAGACATGTAACACAAGGCACAAGTTGCTGACACTGATCACGGACATAGCTGAAGACCATCCAACCAAACTTCATGTTTTCATGGTTCTACTACAACACCACACTTCAGTGTACCTCAACACTTATGTCTTTTAAAAAGATTCAGCATGAGTAGGCCCTCACATCTCCAAATATCGATGAAGAAACTCAAGCAGGCCTTATTGCCTGTGTTTCTTTCCTTTCAACACAACCTGACTGTTTGCACACTGGGTGTTTAGCCGGCGGCGATCATATCTACTACACAAGAGAAAGAAAGAATACCCTATGCACTAGAGATTATTAACAGCTCTCATCTCATACAAGAAGTATGTTAATTGAGAATGTATAATTATATATCAACAGACATTTGCAAGTCATAACAAGCACCCAGAACTGGTTAAGACAAGTTCTACAAACGTTAATGAGGATAAAATAGATGCACTATTACTTGGACAAAAGTTCACAGAGATGTCAATCCTGATCATTATTGGCCTTGCAGTGGGCAGCAGGGATCGTATTCCATTTAAAACTCCTGTAACTTTAAGGGCCGTATGTACCAATGAAGATTATCTTGAACTCAGGCTGAGCGACAACTTTTCCATTTTGTCACATCATGCCCTGGCAAACCAGAACAATTGAAAGCGTTTCACACTTGGATCGATAGAAAATTTAGACTGATCCAGACACAGACTACTGTATTTCACTGAAAACTACTAATATCAAATTATTCTGTTCAGCTCTGCAAAATGCCATCTTCATGCCATCTACGGGTCCAATTCATGGTACATAAATCAAGGTGTACGGGAACACCCATACCATAGTGTGTGGCGCCCACAGTGTGGGTGTTGACTACATATCTGGCGACAAAAAGTGTCTTTGAAGAGAGGTTCCACAAATATTAATGACGAGCACAAACGCCTACTGAGGTGAATTAATCCACACTGTTCTTGTAACACGTCACATCATAGGAATACGAATTTATTAAATTTAATTAGACGGGAGCTTGCCCCTGGATAATGACATACGTTTGCAATAACTAGACACATTGACAATAAGTCATTAGCAACCAGACAATAAAACAACAATGGCTTATGTATGAAAGTATCCCGGGTAAAAACACCTTGTAACAGCCGGCACAACTCTGGTGACCTTGCATTGACTTTTTTTCAAATCATTTGCTGTTTTATATCCTTTCCAACAGTTCATCCATGTTTTAGTTTTAATGCATGGTAGTCCAATTTATTCCATCAATTGCAAGAAACCTGCAAAACCCCTCTATAACGACATCCATCCTTATGGCTCTTCCACCATGCTCACCTGTTTTCTTTGTAGGTGAAGCTCTTTGGCCATGCTCACCTGTTTTCCTTGTAGGTCAAGCTCTTCCACCATGCTCATCTATTTTCCTTGTAGGTCAAGCTCTTCCACCATGCTCACCTGTTTTCCATGTAGGTCAAGCTCTTCCACCATGCTCACCTGTTTTCCTTGTAGGTCAAGCTCTTCCACCGTGCTCACCTGTTTTCCTTGTAGGTCAAGCTCTTCCACCATGCTCACCTGTTTTCTGTTTTTCCTTGTCGGTCAAGCTCTTCCACCATGCTCACCTGTTTTCCTTGACATTTTTTTTATGACCGAAAACAACATTGGGAATGATAGGAGCTAGAAGAGGTATACAAAATTACTACACTGATGTCATTACATCACCTCGGTGACATAGGCATCTTCTGGGAGAGGACTGGAGGAAAAGTGTAGGCCTACACATGGCACTGTGCCTAATGCCCCCACTGCTCCAACATGATCCATTGTTTAGCAAACAAGTAAAACAGATTCATAACAGCATTATCTTAGGCATTCTAATTACAGCCCAAGGCTTGTATGAAAACTGTATGAGATCACATAGAATATCTAATGGTTTCTGCATATAATTCCATGTTTTCTCTCTTAGCTCTAAGACAAGACCTGGTTTGTCCCGTGCAATTAGCGTTAATTGTCAACGTATCAGCTACCACTTCTTTACAACCTACAGCCCTTACAAAGTTGCCGTGTACAAGTCAAACAAAATATAGCATTATTGACCATTGCTGAAGTTAGCAATTTCATAATGGATGCACAAAAATCTTCAATGATTTTAGCGATTGGAAGCGTTGTGCTTAGATCCCACGAAACTGACCAACTAGGTTCACCTCATCGCTAAGACTGAAAAAATATGACTGGTTTCAATCAATATAGCTAAGTATGATAATAAAGAAGCCAGGATGGATTGAGATTTCTGAAAATAACTTCAAAGACTTGAGAATATCTACCTTGTACATTGGGGGAGCTGATCAATGAAATTGTGCAAAAAAATTGAACATCACACCATCGGCAAGATCTACCTGAATGGTGTTGATTTCACCCTCTGTTGGGAGGAATTGCCAGTGGAAGACACAGTAGGTGGTGGGGTGTTTGTGTACAAAATATTGTCAAAGTTGACTTGCAATTGACTTAGGGTGAAGTCAGCCGAAGTTCACTCTTATTTGAGCAGAACTGGCATATAATATCACCACATACAAGCACTGCAAATCCAGTCAACTGGATGACATTTATTTCAAGAAATGTATTACTCTGGTGATGCATGAAAAATGCTCTTATAAACAAACAGCGAAGTACATTCTTGAAAATGTCTTCACAGGATCCACAATTATATCCACATGATTAATTAGTCAATGCAGAGATTAAGTTTCATTCCAAAAACACTTCAAAACGTTGTCGATTGAAGAATGCGCTTGAGAAAATGATGATTTCATCGGTTCAGTGGCGTTCCTCACACAAGATGGCAACTAAAATCATGCTAAAATATGCCAGCCTTTGACAACATCCACAACAAAAACGGGATCCTCGTCTTGTCGTTGCCGGTTCTCTGGGCAAATCTTAACCTCCGTAATATGCAGGGGACAGGACTACATTTGTGACCAATAGATGATCAGACACGTTCAAGGTCATAGCTAACGAAGAATGGATGATGAAGTTTCGCTTGTGGGTGTTCTGGCTCCCCGGCGCAAGCGAGATAAAATATCTCAGGGGAAATGTTTGGTAGGTTTGCTTATTCAAGATCAGAGAATGTAGATTACTCTACCTTCTTGATGATAATGCTATTTATTTGACTTGTGGTTTACCTATTCTGAAACTGACCCTGAAACCATGCATATAAAACATTTCAGGTTTATAGGTTCACGAAGAATGGTACCAGTCGACCCACTCCAGCAAAAGCAGGCGCTTGTCGCAAGTGGTCATCATTGGTCATCACTACTCAACTATTACCATAGCTGTCCACTACTATTGCTAACTTGCAGAGACGTACATTTCAGCTATTGTGTTGTAAGGCTGCAACCCTTTCCTCAGTTGTGACAAGTTCCGACCTAAGGTACCCACGGGTTGCCACTGCGTCTTGAAGCAACTTGCGGCAACTAGCTTTCCGGTGATGGAAGCAACACGGAGTGATTGATCAGTTGTCGATTTTGTCGACCTGAGCGCACTTGTGTCACCGAGCAACTGCCAGATCCACTAGTTGAGCGTGCTGTTCGAGGAACTGACAGTTGCTCCGTGTTCTCAAACGCTGAAATGTCGACCTGCGCGTGGTCATTTTTTTTATCTGCGATGATCCGTCAAGTTGTTTCAAGACACAATGTCGACCTGTAGGCACCTTGCTGGAGCGAGTCACATTTACTATCACCAGAATATTGCAGGAAACATGTAGGAACAACCCAGTTTCCTTAAGACATGTAACACAAGCCACAAGTTGCTGACACTGATCAGGGACATAAAGCTGAAGACCATCCAACCAAACTTCATGTTTTCATATGGTTTTACTACAACACCACACTTCAGCGTACCTCAACACTTATGTCTTAAAAGATTCAGCATGAGTAGGCCCTCACATCTCCAAATATCGACGAAGAAACTCAAGCAGGCCTTATTGCCTGTTGTGTTTCTTTCCTTTCAACACAACCTGACTGTTTGCACACTGGGTGTTTAGCCCGAAGCGATCATATCTACTACACAAGAGAAAGAAAGAATACCCTATGCACTAGAGATTACTAACAGCTCTCATCTCATACAAGAAGTATGTTAATTGAGAATGTATAATTATATATCAACAGACATTTGCAAGTCATAACAAGCACCCAGAACTGGTTAAGACAAGTTCTACAAACGTTAATGAGGATAAAATTGATGCACTATCACTTGGACAAAAGTTCACAGAGATGTCAATCCCTGATCATTATTGGCCCTGTAGTCGGCAGCAGGGATCGTATTCCATTTAAAACTCCTGTAACTTTAAGGGCCATATGTACCAACGAAGATTATCTTGAACTCAGGCTGAGCCACAACTTTTCCATTGTCACATCATGCCCCAGCAAACCAGAACAATTGAAAAGCTGTGGCTCAACCTGGAGTTCAAGATAAATCTTCGTTGGTTCATACGGCCCTAAGGGTACGCAAATCCTTTTTTGGGGTGATACTGAACAATAGGGTGCCCGCAAATGGACAATACTTTGCGCACTCTGTAACAAGTTACGGCAGCTTTGTGAACAAGGTCCATGGACTTTGGGCGTCATTTTGTTGGTGTGTGTCACCACCAACACCCATTTGGCAAAAATACTTCAGCTGATATAAGTATTATTCAGTAGACAGGTAGCTGTGTGTTAGAAAGCACGGAACTGTTAATTAATACATGCTTTTTCCTTCAGTAGCGGCCATTCTTGGTGTAATAAATCACCAATGCCAATGGGCAGAAACCTTATGTTCTAAAAGCATTTGTGGCATAGCAACGTTAATTACTCTTTCTTTGGCGTATTTGTTCGCCTCTAACGAAGGCGGTCAGGTGCTAATTAACAACTACAACAAGACAAACGAATGGTGTATACAAACGTTGTGTGGCTCAGCCAACAGCAATGTCTTGTTTTTCCTAGCGAACATTGTTTTTCCGAGCGTTACATGGGCATTGGGTTCTGTTCCTGAACAGGCTGGGAAACCATTATTGTTGCAGTGGCGACCAAGAGAAGCGCCAGATCTTCAAGCGTGGATTTCACAACGTAAATATTAGGCCTACTATCAGCAGGTAACATCCAAAATCCATGATATCTACTGATAGTGCTGCAGATGATGTTATCTTGCTAAGGGAAGCTGTGACGCCAACATGCAGCAAGAGGGAGTCATCCCCATCCTCTCAGCACTGGGCTCTGCAATAGTATTTGTATTTGATTTTTCCACCAGGGCCGAAGCGATAGCATTTTTGGCTCTGGTAAGTATGGAAGAGGCCACCACAAGCTACTCGTGTTCCTCACTTGGATGGGGTCTTTTACGTGCCCTTGCAAAGACACAAAGGTACAAGGCACCACGGCTTACTGTCGCATGCGACAGACGTGAAGAGCCGGGAATGAAATCCCATATGACCTGGGCTACATTCGAACCCAGGACTTGCCGCTTGCTGAGCGGTTTCATAACCACTCGGCTATCAAGACCTGCGATGGTGTCGACCTTCGTCTATGTTTGGCTGCAGTGAGCGAGAAAGTGAGTGCTAAGAACCCTGGTTACCTCAGGATGAGGATTCCCAGGATCATTTTCCTAGAATTATTGTACAGAATGTGAAAGCTGCTAATTCCAATTCAGGAAGAAATCAGAAGAGATTCGATTGATCATGGAACAATTACACAAGTGGATTGAGTTCTTCATGACTAAGACCACCAAGAGTTTAACCACCTCCTGCTCAAACATCATTACCGCCTCGCATTCCAGAACAGCAAGACATATAACAACCACTTAATTAGACATTAGCAAATTCAAAAAGCGCAGAGGCAACTCAAAACCAGAAAATGCAAGTTAGTCATAACATGATTTGCTGGCCAGCAGGACTTCGCGGACAGGTGCTTAACACGCTGTGTTAAAACATTGGTCGGCCATCGATTATGGGGCCGCCTTATGGTTCAGAATTTTTCCACAGCATGGTAATTATCACCATACCAAAGCATAATGTGCTTTCAGACGAAATGTCCGGGAACAATATCAGGTTATCATGTACGAAATAATAAAAGGCTTATTTTTAGGTGCCTGTGTTTGAGACGGTGAACCGTGACAGATCACGGTAACACCATTGTTATACCACCACATAACACCTGCTATCGAATTTGACAGCGTCAATGCCATCAACACGGAGACAAAAACACTAACGACAATCATAGCCCCAGAATGCCGACAACTACCAACATGCAAATTAAGGTCTAACCATTAAAGGAATAAATTTAAGTCATCACGACATCTTGTTCAAACAAGAATAAAAGCACGAACAAAAGCATTATTTGCATGGAATTAAATAGAAATCATGTCATGCTCGCTGCATCTGACCTAAATTAAAACCAGTTTGGTCATATTGTGCGATGCCGTGTCACGATTTGCCTTCTTTGGGTGGCCATCTTCGAAATAACTCATCTCGAAAATGCAAAGACAGATAGGTCTGATTGAAATGAGCAGTGATTATCTTGTGTGACCCAAAAATGCTCACCAAATGAATAGATATCAATTATGAGGGCTGAAAATGAATGTGCATGCGATATAAGATTCCAGATATCTTTGAATACAAATTTTTGCTCAAAGGCCTTATGACGTTAAGCAATGCGCATAAATGCAGCCATAAAGATCTACATACAATAAAATAAAGCATATGGTTTTGTCATTGATTTTGAAAGAGTAAAATGATCGAGGTTCATTGGAATAATATGAATACGCAGCATAATAGCCTTTTTGGCAAGTCGGTGTAAGAGACATTAGTCTGGTATGAAGAACTACCATTCCAGATTTTTTAACGTCTTTCCTAATACAGGAAGCGAAAGTCTAGGTGCCTACAGGTCGACATTGGGTCCTGAAGCAACTCACGGCAACTAGCTTTCCGGCGATGGAAGCAACTCTGAGTGACTGATCAGTTGCCGATTTTGTTGACCTGAGCGTGCTTGCGTCTCCGAGCAACTGCCAGATGCATCATGAGCGTGCTGTTCCGAGGACGAGGTAGAACTGCCAGTTGCTCCGAGTTCCTCTCTATTGCTGAAATGTCAACCTGTGCGTGGTGGTTTTTTGATCTGCGATGGATCCATCGAGTTGCTTCAAGACGCGCAATGTCGACCTGTAGGCACCTTTACCTTCACACCAAAATGGTTTCTTTTAAAGAAGCAACTAACAGCCTCTTTGTCATGACGAGAGTTCTTCTCTGCAGAAACTGCACCGAGTGAACTTATCCAAGTCATCCAAGGAAGTGTCCAAGCCTCACTGGCCATGACAACATCATTAAAATGTAAATTAATGACTTCTACTTCCCTCGGACATCAATTTCACCACAAACAAAGCAAAGTTTGAAACAAACACAAGGTTTACCAAGACAGACATTAAGATCTTTCAATAAACTTAATCATCTTTCAATGAACTTAATCAAATGAAGAAAATATGATTATTGTTGTAGAATCAAAACTGTAACTTCGTCTGATTCTTTTGTTTCTATTGGCACTTTGAGTGCAAACAGTATAATTAGATATCCTGCTGATGTCACAAACACAATCCTCATACAATTTTAAGTTCACTTCAACACCTATTTATGATCGAAAATCATCAAATACAGGCAGACACCGGAAAACAATGGACGAAATTACGCCAAATGGATGCATTCTTCCAAGAGACTTCTGAACGCGCTTTTAGTAACCATAGTTATTTCAAACATTTTTTTCACCGTGCTTTCATCTGCAATGTACACTCCTTTGTCTCTGCGTGAACATATTATCAGCAATTTCAGAAAAAATCACGTACTTACTTCCTTCGGAATGATCATGCCTCGGGAAACAATACGAATCGACCGCGATGTAACCAGCAAACCTCGGGGGCATGGATAGCATATTTCATTCTGTTACAAAAAGTAACAGGATGCCTATCTATATATGATGTGGAGTGGGGATTGGAATACTGTTTGTTCATTGAGAAGTGTCATGTTGGACGGACACCTCAAAAAGACAATGTAATGATCAGCATCTCCTCTTTGGCACTCATAGTTGACAACAATAGGATTTAATTTTCCAATGATGAAGTTCAGAGGGCTGAGGTGGAAGTTGTTTAGTAGGCCTACATGGCAGCAAGGGATGGCAAACCCTGACCATGGAAGGAAAGATAAGAACAAGCTCTTCATGTCCATTCAACAATTTTCACGCATAAAATCAGGGGTTCTGCCGAAGGGGGCAAGGTATATGGGGCAGAAGCCCCCCTTTAATGGGGGGCTCCTGCCCTTTCATGATCTAAAGNACAGAAGGTTTACCAAGACAGACATTAAGATCTTTCAATAAACTTAATCAAACTTAATAAGTTTTCAATGAACTTAATCATTTGGAGAAAATATGATTATTGTTGTAGAATCAAAACTGTAACTTTGTCTGATTCTTTTGTTTCTATTGGCACTTTGAGTGCAAACAGTATAATTAGATATCCCGCTGATCTCACAAACACAATCCTCATACAATTTTAAGTTCACTTCAACACCTATTTATGATCGGAAAATCATCAAATACAGGCAGACACCGGAAAACAATGGACGAAATTACGCCAAATGGATGCATTCTTCCAAGAGACTTCTGAACGCGCTTTTAGTAACCATAGTTATTTCAAACATTTTTTTCACCGTGCTTTCATCTGCAATATACACTCCTTTGTCTCTGCGTGAACATATTATCAGCAATTTCAGAAAAAATCACGTACTTACTTCCTTCGGAATGATCATGCCTCGGGAAACAATACGAATCGACCGCGATGTAACCAGCAAACCTCGGGGGCATGGATAGCATATTTCATTCTGTTACAAAAAGTAACAGGATGCCTATCTATATATGATGTGGAGTGGGGATTGGAATACTGTTTGTTCATTGAGAAGTGTGATTGGTAGAAGGGACACCTCAAAAAGACAATGTAATGATCAGCATCTCCTCTTTGGCACTCATAGTTGACAACAATAGGGTTTAATTTTCCAATGATGAAGTTCAGAGGACTGGTGGAAGTTGTTTAGTAAGCCTACAGGGCAGCAAGGGATGGCAAACTCTGACCATGGTAGGAAATATAAGAATAAGCTCTTCATGTCCATTTAACAATTTTCATGCATAAAATCAGGGTTTCCGCCAGAGGGGGCAAGGGGGCAGGATCCCCCTTACTATTGCAGAGCAGTCTCTTTAAATTGCCCTTATTTTCATTCAAGATATACTGAATACAAGAGTCGAACAAGGATCTGTAGGCCTACACTTCTGATTAACATTGAAAACATGCAACACTCAGAGATGTTACACCAGAATTAACAATGAAAACATGCAACACTCAGAGATATTACACCAGAATTAACATTATTCCCCCCTAAATATTTTTTCTGGCAGAAACCCTGAAAATCATAGCTTGTTTGTAATCTTAGTGAGTTATGCGTGGTGTTTTGAATGCACGGGATCTAAAGGTTACTGTACGCTTGGTAGTACAGTGACATATTTCCACTTTGTTTTTACATCATATTGCCTTTCGAACTGTTTTAACAGCTTCCAATTGTACATCTATAGATATCTCACTAATGAACACGAAAAAACAAAAGCCATTGATTCAAAACTGTAACAAATGATTAAAATCTAATCATTCATTCTGGAAATTTCCATCTTAATTAAGGTAAACTGTAAAAGAAACATTTGAAACAGAAAGGAGAGAATTATTGGAAATAAAATGTAGCCTTCAGACTCAAATAAAATTCCTTCAAAAACTTCAAGTTCGTGCGAAGTTGGGTGAATATATTGCAAACATTTTTATACAGAGTTCTGTACATTTCAGTTCATGATAACAGCAATCTGAGTGCGTTCTATCCAAGATGAACATACAGGTTCACATTTTTTCTGAGCGCCCAGGTTGAACTTGACATTGCAATCATTGACGCATGCCAGATTTTCACCAAGGTGAATATGAAATGATACATTTTAAAAACATCGCCCTCACGAATGCTCGCGGCTACCGCTCGTCTGTTCTGTTTAGAAAGAGGTTGGTGGGCGCGATTGTCTCAACATCGCCGTGTAGGTCGAAATACCTGAGGTACTGATCTGTTCCCAGCTGGAGCAAGGCGATAGGCTATCTTATCGCAGCAAAAATAATATCTCACGAAAACATGTTCATTCCTTAATTGATGCTGTTCACGGCTATAATGGGTTGCGGTGAATAATTAAGCAATGTTGCTACGATTCAGAATGCAACGGGATCAGCCCACGTTGAGAAACCGTAGCCACGTTTACGAGACGCGGTTTTTTCCTTGTCTATTCAGGTGTGACATGTAGCTTTCTGCCTCCAAAAAAGTTATCGGTAGCTCTACGCACAGTGGATGTAGTTAAGACGAGAACAGATATGTTTATCGAGTGTTTAAAACAGAGATATGGCAATCAACACTGCCAGGAAACCATCATAGGTGTTCTGGCCCGTCTTCAACGAAAGAACACACAATGATGAGTGTAAAGAAGGGTCTCCGAACAGCGCTTTGGAGTTTAACTCTTAAGCATTCGCCATAGATATCAGATCAACATCGCAAATCTGACTCGTGTTTGTTTCACTGGTTATTCCACGTTTTAGCACCCACCATTTGAAAAGTAGTTATGAAAGATGGCGCTCGAAATGAGCGATTGGTGCAAGTATGGATGCAATAGACTATTACTCCAAAAGAGTGCAGTGCAGCACCTGACGGGTCAGCGTCACGACATCCCGCATGTCATTTCATGATGTCTTGAGGTGAGACGAAAAAAAAAATCAAATCGTTTCACGACTTCATGATCGCTGAACACTGGATTTTTTTTCAAGTCGCGTCATGGCGTTCAGAAATGACGTGCGGGACTTCATGACGGTGGCCCGTCAGGTGCTGCACTCTTTTGGAGTAATATCGTCTATTAGGCCTCTGCAAAATTTGATTTTAATGCATTTTGCCAAATCGAATGCCTAGAGAATGAAAACTGACGGGAAGTCACTTTCACTGATCTTGAATAACCAATAGTCAAATAGTCAATTCTTGCAAGCACGATGCATGTTGACCAGTTCATCTGGAAAGCTTTCAAGGAGCACCAGGGTAGATCCCCATAATCTGAAACCGATGATGCTTTCAAAGAAGAAAATTGGCAAGAGATATATTATCTCAATGAAATGTTCGACGTGAGCATTCGAATGAAAAGCAGACGTTTCAAATGAAGCAGATGAATCATATTTTTCGAGGAACCATCTAGTGGAAGTAAACCACACCACAATTGCCGTCATTAGAGGCACTTGAAGAGGATCTTCAGCATTCCCGCTGAATTTGCCAACATTTGTCACTTCATATCGCTGCCTTGTCTAATCAAGATGGGAACAGAGCATGTGATAAGAGCTACCGTCATCTTACATACTGTATGTACAGACCATTTCATTTCAACCTGATCAAAGTTGGTGTACATTTTGTACAGGCAATGTCCAGGATTGTCTGCATGGTTAAGACCATAATGCATTTGGTTGGTCGTTTCAATCCAAGTTTGCCAATGGAGACAGTGCATCAATGCACGTAACCATGCACACTGTGCATCTAATTCTGTCCAACTCTCCTTGAAAGCCAAGCAGCAACAGAGAATGATGATGTCAACACAAGTTGACTCAACGTGCAATACAAAAGACACATAATATGCATATCGATAGCATATCAACTTGACCTGCTGTGGAATCGCGCTGGAAGTCTAAAGTAGAATCACGAAGTACTTTGTTTTGTCTTGATGACTGTTACACCGTTGATATACCCAGCAAACCTTTGAAGATATTTCGTGACGAGTCGTCGGCATCATTTCATCTGTCATGTAACTGCTCATCTTTCCCTATGAACAATACGATCGGCCCATGAGAAAATGGCGCATATCAAACATGACAGGGTTGATGTATTTTCACCAACTTCTCTGAAGGCCCCCGCTTTTATATGAAAACAATTTTTTCCTTTCCCCTTGATGAGAGTGTCATTGTCTGTACAAACCTTACACCAAAAGATGACAGCACCTGCAACATAACTGAACAGCCAACAGCCTCTCCTTATCACTAGGTTATCAGAAAGCCAGACAGTATCCTAGAAATTGAAAGAAAAACTGCAATACACTGATTTCACATCTCACACGATAGCAGCGCCCCTGGTAGAATTTCACTTGGCCACTTCCGTTTTCAACCTCACTACCAGGACTAAGGCAAATATTTCCTAGATCAAGGTTGAAAAACACGTGTTGGTTCCCGATACCGCCGCCAGGAATCCATCCCCTAGTGGCGGCATTGGGAACCAATGTGCGCAATTCAACTCGATCCAGGAATTTTTTGCCTGTACTCCTGGTAGTGAGGTTGAAAACGGAAGTGGTCAAGCCAAATTCTACCAGGGGTGCTGCGATTGTGCGAGATGTGAAATCGGTGTATAGGCAAATGTGACAACTGACCTTTAACTCCACGAGGACAAACGACTTCTAGAACCCGAGCAAAGACAACAGAGAGCTTCGAACCATGGGAAAATGGTGCCAAGCATAACTGAAGTGTCATCAACACATACCTTATATAGTGGCCCTAATGAAAGGTATACAACAAGTACTCAGGTATGAGGTAGTTGTCGGCGAATACTATGTCAAGAGCCACAGCGCCTATCATGACTGTTAAGGGTTATAATTGCCTTGAGGATCATTAAATGACAAATTCGTGATCTGTTGGCGGGATTTCTTGCATGATTATGTTAATGGCCATGATTGGAATTATGCATTTACTAAAGGGATTACATTTCTACAACACCTGAAGGGCTATTTGCTAGGTGGAATTGCAAATTTCATGGATTTCAGAACCTTTTGAATGAAATCAGAGGAAGAACTCCCTACTGCAGAAAAGAGCATATGCATCACTCAGGAGCACATTTATAATCCTGCCCCAAACATGCATCAATTAACTATTGCATCAATGAGGCACGTGCAGAATCCGTGTTCTGTCCAGAGCATGTTTGATGCACAGATAATTCATGCATCAGCTCTGCCACCAATAAGCTGTTTCAGAAGCATGTTTGATGTACATGCATCAAGTATGCTTCAGAAACTTTGACCTTCTTCCCTTGAAAGAAGCAATGATTGAGGAAAAGTTAATCCGACAGAGTGTAATTTTTCCACGCGTTTCACAGCATGTTTATGAATACTACACCATCCGAGTTCTCCCACACGGGGGTTCTGTAAATGTCTCGTCATAGGCTCATGCTTACAACACCAGTGTAGCAACACAACAGTGTGAAAAACAGTGCAAGAGTGCAAAGCATTCAACAGTGAAATTCCCGCCGACATTGATAAATTTCATATTGAACTCGTGAGCTGATTGGCATGATTCTTATCTGCTGATGAATTGAGGCAGCGACTATTGCCATCCAAGATTATCACTCAAGCTGAATGACAAATAGTACATTATTTCTCATCAGTCCACTACTGACATAAAGTTTAAAAAAAGTTAAAGTTTGGGTTTATAGTCTGATATCAACAACGGTAGAGGTGTCATCTGACTTTACGATTTAACCCCAGTCTATCCTGAAACCTTTTAGCAGAACTCAGATGAGCTGCTCATTCAGCACTACAATCTGAGCATTTCCGACCGGTACCTATTAAAACACCTGGGTGGCAGAGGCCGGTGAGGTAAAGAGACTTGCCCAAAGTCTCACGCCCAGTGGGATTCCAACCCAGGACCCTCTGACCGCTAGTCGAAGACCCAAACCACAACACCACCATGGCATCACTCCAAAAAATAATACATATGTCCATTGGCAAGTTAACTAGCCTGGCGTGGCAGGAATGGCCACATTAATAAATCATGGTCAACCCCCCCACAACAATTGAGACTTACCAAAAAGATCTGAGCATCCATCATATTTGTGATTTTACCGGTATTCCACAGACCATTTATGAATATCCACACACATCCTCATCATAAGGTTAAAATCCATTGAAAACTTACAAATCCATGGAAAAAACTTCTAGAACTGAACAAATATCACTAGCAGTTTATCACACACTGATAGTATACTTGGGAGGCTGATGAGCCAGCCATGTGCCTGCCGGGGAATACAATACATCTACAAGCATGCCTGAACACTACCTGTCTGCCGATTCCACCACTGACCCGGCCACACATTACACAGGAGCCAACTTCAGAATCGGCGGAGCTAGACCGTGAAAGTACCATACAGGTTCAATATAAATACAGGTGTACAGAGATCATAACTTACGCCGTACAAAAACACGTAGGATTGGATGAATTCACATACTCGATTCAGCTTCAATATATGAGAGATTTCGTTGTGTTTTATTGGAATATTCCACATCGTGATCAACGATTAATTAAAATGGCGACCTACCTTGATCGCTGATTGCCATTCATTGTGCCAGCTACTTGTATACACCAACTGACACTGAGGCATGAACCAATTACACAGGAGCAGTACAACAGACCAATCCAACAGGTCTTAGGCTAGGCCCCAAAAAAGAACCCCTGTTTCACATCTCACCATTTCAAAAGAATTTTACCACCTTTTTTGCACTTAATGTCAAAATACTTTCATTATCTGTTACAAATATCACCCATTTTGAGCAATATGGAACAAAACTAACATGATGGGAACTGGATCACTTTTTTTAGGGAGATATCTACCTATTTATTAGAACTGACCAATGAAGACCAATATCAGAGAGAAGTACCAGTATTGAAAGAAAGGGGCTGTTCATTTTCGTCAATTGAGGAATCTGAGTTGTGATCCTTGAGAAAATGGAGAAAACCTATGAAGCTGCTAATTACAGGGATTATTCTGTACAGCACAACAAATAATCCCTGCAATTTGCAAGTGCATAGCTTTTCCCGTTTTCCCAAGGATCACAACTCATATTCCTCAACTGACGAAAATAAAGAGCCTCTTTCAATTCTTGTCAAGGGAAGTACCAGAAAGTGGAAACAGCACTAAAGGCATCCACACACTTTTCTGCTTTCATGCTGAATTCAGCAGTAAGTTCTTTGGTTTGTCATTTTCCACCAAAGTTCTAATGGGCAGATCCAAACATTCCAGCACAATACAGGCAAGTGTGGAAGGCCTTCAAAACGTACATAGGGCCGTATTCAAAAAGGGTGATCATTGCACGATTAAGACTTAGACATGTGCTTCATTAAATGCACACACTTTCACCATCCATTGGACAAGTTACAAGCGTGGAAGTCTTAAACACCCTTTTTGAATACGGCCCGTAGTCTCCTTTGGAAGTTTCACACCACTGTCCTTAACAGTGAATTAACACCATTTGGCCTTGCCTTCCTGTCACTATTGTCTGGCCAACACCAGCCAGCCAGCCAATGCTGGAGTACACCTGACTGCACCCCTTGTTTTCCAATTCTATATTTGACAAGTGCCCATTAAACCTTTTATTCTGCTCTTATTGTCATTGGCAAACTTCGGCATAAAACCTTCCCCGCCACTGGTGATTACCCTAGTTTAGACACACAAGAATGGCGTTGTTAACTTCTCTTGAATTTAAAAGAGAAGAAAAATCCAAAGATATGAAAGTTTTGTTATCACTAACCTTTTCAGATTTGCACTTGACCCTCAGGAACTGAAAATATAAATGAGGGATGTGTTACAAAAGGGTTTAACAAAAGGGTCCAGGCGTGACTGTATGAAACTTTTCACCTGTGAAGGAACATAAAGTTATAAACAGAGGAACAAGAAATTGCACAGTGAGTTTCAAAAGGGTTGAAATCAATGAATTCTGACAACAACTTTCCCTGTTATTCGCGGCAGTGATAAACAAGTTTTGTTGAGATTTTGAAAAATTTTCAAAGGTCACAGCAGAGTCAGGGAGTCTGGGGGCTGATGAAATGAAAAGGGAATTAGAGAAGACGGGGCAGTGGAAGGGGTCATACTGTAATCAGGCTTTTTTAATGCCACAGTCTGGACCTGGAGTTACCAACAAAACGTTGACACAGTGAACTTGCCAAGAAATCTGCCAGCAGTCAAAAAGTGCTCACTCACTGTCGTTAGACAGAGTCATATCATGAAAGACAGAGTCATATCATGAAGCCACCTTTACTTTGATCAGCCAAGATGTGGGTTGAACTCCGTAACAGACAAAGAACTTGGCAACGTCGCAGGATAAAATTTGGTTTCTGCGAAACTACCAGCAGATTACACAATAGAACTGCAATAACCACATCTTTTTGAAACCAGCAAAAACGCCACAGGAAAACTTATCTCATTAAGACAAATCCCCCTTAGCAATTAATACAAAATTTCGTCTCGCTATAAAACCTTCAGGGCCATACCCGCCAGACAGGACATTTGTATTCCAAGCCGGAACCTTGGAGATGAAAAGGGTATACAACCTGGAATAGTGCTTTCATTTTCTTTGATTCCCTCAGCCCTCATTAAACCTTTAAGTAAATTTCACAAGTCTGGGTCGCTGGTCTGATGAACGCTAATTGGCCAGCCGTCTAACAATCTTTTTCCCTAGTTCTGGTCGGAAATTTAACTAATTTGCACCGGTTATGTGAAAGCAGCTCTTCAAATACAACCTTTAATTGTGTATTCAAACTAACCAGCCGATAAGCCAGACAGCGGTGAGTGATTCGACCTTCTTCAAGGAGAGAAAGAATCTTTTAGCCAATTTTTGGCCAAATTTAAAAAGCAGTAGTTAAAGTTGTCGTCTTGATGACTTAGCCCAATTACCAGTTCTGATTGACAGGAGTTAATTACCAGGCCTAACCATAGAATAGATAGTTAATTACCAGGCCTGGATAAATGGTTAATTACCAGGCCCAGCTCTAGAATAAATGGTAGAAAACTTAGTGGGCCTAACCGACCACAATTCCGAGACATAATGGTCCCAACAATTCTAAGGCAAAGCAGACAAAGAAGGCAGCCTTTTGGTCATATTCCACAGGTATTAAAGTATAGCAACAATTATAAGCGTTTTGTATTAGGTTATGTAGAAGGACAATTGGGCGTCTTCGATGTAAGCGTATGACATCTAGAAGTTGATCGTAAATGGGCGGCCATTGAAATACTGGATCATTGTGTACTTTGAATATCAAATAGCGAAATGGAGCTATGATCAGTTAAGTTGAAAAATAATGAATTCTTGGGCATGCAAATATTAAGACGCAAAATTAGGTCGTCAATTCTGCGCGTTTGCCCAGGGACAATTTCTATAGTCTTATTCATTTGTGGCACAGCCGCATTATGCGGCGTTGGTCATTATCATAGTCTTGATGTTATTCAAAAGATTTTTGATAACTTATGTCTAAAAGAAGCAGGTTAACACAGACACCCCATATTTTTTCAGGTCAATTGTGCGGTTTGCATTTTAATCAGGTGGTGATATGTTTGAATGAAGAATGCATAACTGAGGTGATCATGTGAAGTCTTTTTTCGACTGTGATAAGAGAATTGAGTTTAGAAGAATTCGGTGAATTTTTCCGTTGGCAACCAACAAGGATTAGTCCTTGGATCCAAGAGTATTCAGCAGGGGCCACCTCTGTCATGAACATACAGATGGAGAAGAAGGCAACTTCAGTACCAACTTGGTTCTAGACATCATATTTAGTGGGTGAGGTCAACATTTTTGGCAGGACCAAAAAGCACAATGGAGGATCAAGCCTGCAGCACACGTCACCACTTTTGTTGCTCAGGCCATTTTCATGGTCGCCACGAAAATGGCCTGAGCAACAAAAGTGGTGACGTGTGCTGTGGCCGGCAACGACCACTCACCACGGAAATTCTGTGGTGACCAAACCGGCAACCGCCACAAAAGTTGCCGACCACGAAAATTGCCTGTGCGAGCAACAAAAGTAGTGACGTGTTCTGCTAGCTTAAAGAGGAACTGACCCCTTCAAATAAATGAATATTTTTGCTGTTCCAAATGGGTATGACACCACTCTATGGCTGGCAAAAATTTGGTGAAAAAAACTCAACTCATTTTCAAACTACACACAAAAATGTATTTCTCAGAATTCAAATTTCCCGCTCAATTAGTGATGTCATTCCTAGAACCATTTCTATTGTCATCCATTGTAAAATGTACCAAATCTNGATAAATGGTTAATTACCAGGCCCAGCTCTAGAATAAATGGTAGAAAACTTAGTGGGCCTAACCGACCACAATTCCGAGACATAATGGTCCCAACAATTCTAAGGCAAAGCAGACAAAGAAGGCAGCCTTTTGGTCATATTCCACAGGTATTAAAGTATAGCAACAATTATAAGCGTTTTGTATTAGGTTATGTAGAAGGACAATTGGGCGTCTTCGATGTAAGCGTATGACATCTAGAAGTTGATCGTAAATGGGCGGCCATTGAAATACTGGATCATTGTGTACTTTGAATATCAAATAGCGAAATGGAGCTATGATCAGTTAAGTTGAAAAATAATGAATTCTTGGGCATGCAAATATTAAGACGCAAAATTAGGTCGTCAATTCTGCGCGTTTGCCCAGGGACAATTTCTATAGTCTTATTCATTTGTGGCACAGCCGCATTATGCGGCGTTGGTCATTATCATAGTCTTGATGTTATTCAAAAGATTTTTGATAACTTATGTCTAAAAGAAGCAGGTTAACACAGACACCCCATATTTTTTCAGGTCAATTGTGCGGTTTGCATTTTAATCAGGTGGTGATATGTTTGAATGAAGAATGCATAACTGAGGTGATCATGTGAAGTCTTTTTTCAACTGTGATAAGAGAATCGAGTTTAGAAGAATTCAGTGAATTCTTCTGTTGGCAACGAACAAGGATTAGTCGTTGGATCCAAGAGTATTCAGCAGGGGGCGCCTCTATCATGAAGATACACATGGAGAAGAACACACGTCACCACTTTTGTTGCTCTACAGGCAATTTTCGTGGTCGCCACAAAAATGGCCAAGTGTGCTGTGGCCGGCAACGGCCACTCACCACGGAAATTCTGTGGTGATCACCAGTTGCCAAAGATCAAACCGGTTTGATTTCTCACCAGGAAAATTGCTCATATGCCAGTTGTGGTGATGTGTGGCCATCAGCAGCACACGAGACCACTGAGTGGTGGACGTCTGCTGTAAACTGGCAACCGCCACAAAAGTTGCCGACCACGAAAATTGCCTGTATGAGCAACAAAAGTGGTGACGTGTTCTGCTCGCTTAAGGAACAATGATGTAGTCCACTGGCCACTGCCCATCTCTATCCAATGAGAAAATACACCTCTTAATTTTCAATGACCCATCACTGAGCTTAGGAATACAGCCAGAGCATAAATTTTGCCACTTTCGTCAAGACCCAAGCCACCTCTTCGACGAGTTGACTTTTTACTTAAGAAGATGTCACCAACTGTTATAGTGTTTTTTTCAACAACTCATTCCCGTTCGTCAACTGCGCCCAAATAGTTGTCACCACTTAAACAATGGCCGCCAGTGCAAGTGCAGACCGAGGACCATGTGGTGCCACATCAGGTATGCAAATATCCCGCCATATTAAAGAATGCACATCATTGTTCGCCGAGATCTTTAGAAACGAGTTTTACTGGTTCAAACCTGCACAAACCGTGAACAAACAATAACGCCATATAACATTATTCTTATAATGATCATCAAATTCACGGACCATAATTAGATGGCAAATCCGGCCTATGTTCCTAGAGGGGTGTTTTGATACAAATTCGTACGTCTCTGCATACAAAGCAAGCCAGTGACACATTCAGTGAACTCTGAGAGTATGGGGACATTTATTTCAAAGAGGACCACCAAAGAAATGCTAAGGAGAACAATTGAAGAGATGGAAGGAGACTGGGCATGTGATTTATGGATTTCAGCCAAAGGCAAGATAGGACGTGAGCAGGTCCATGCACCTGTTGACATGGGATTAACAACTGAATGAAAAGGTGGCACTGTTGCCAAAAGAATAGGATGCAGACTTGATGATTTTCAGTTTTTTAGTACAGGGTGTCACAAAAAAGTCTCCCTCCATACTGTCTGACTCTGGCGTCTGGGGACGAGGTTTGGTGTTGTTCAATTGACTTTTAAACCTTGTCCCCACTGGGGATTTCAAGGCCTACAACAGATGTGGATCCAGAGGGGGACTGAGATGCTAGGAAGTCACGTCTACGGCCTTCTAGATTTCAAAATGTTCTGGGGAGACCCAGACCCCCCGTCAGCGTGGGCATCTTCGGTGCCCGCCTGTAATGACCACCTTTGGCGGTTCTGACCCCCCTCTGCCAAAAATCCTGGATCCACGCCTGCTACAAGGGACCTTTTTGGGACACCCTGTAGAGGAAACACAATACACATATTACATCATTTGAAGTTTAGAAAGAGGTATATGACCACAAAGTGAATCAAACCCACACATTATATCAAGCTGCTAATCCCAAGTGAGAAAGCAAGAGGTCAAAACCCAACAGAGGAAGAAACCTATTTCTTTAAATGTAAGCTAACTTAAAGGGCAATTTTCTCACAAATGATGAAAAAAACACCAGATTAAATCTTGTGGTCTTGTCAGTGACGCTCGGTCGCATTTCTTGTCGACTTTGATGTCCGCGCCCGTGCAATGTCCCGCACGCAATAATCGGGACTTATTTTTATCAGAGGAAGCCATTAGGTGATGAGAAGGGAAAATGTCAACGTTGTCCAAACAATTGCTTGAGTCTGGATAAGACACATATCTTACAATTACTAGCGTATTTACCTTGAGTTTTATTGTTATTAGGTATAGTCTTACTTTCAGCATAAATGAGACTCGCAAACGTGACATTTTTAGACAAAGGCAGACTGCAAGACAATCGTGTTTTTGTGTTCCTTGCTGTTAAGAGGTTGATGGGGAAAGTAATGATGTTTATGGATACTCCCCGTGATGAACTTTATTTTCTGTGTTGACTGATTGAAATACTGTTTCACGTCCAATAAATCTTGCAAATTCTAGCAACTCACTTCATAATCATTCGAAATGCAAAAGAAGGCGTTTGAGGTCTACAGACTGTAGAGGTGCAAAAACCAGACAGCATTGCTTCAGATACCCTACCTTCTGCAGCACATACATTTCAGCGTTTACAAAACTAATACAATCTTTGATAGAAGCCATAAATGATTCTAACTATCTGATCATTGTCCAAAAGCATTTTGCCAGATGTTTCCTAATATCAAGTGCATCCATCAATACCAGAGCAACATCTGTGAAAATTGTGTGCTTTTGTCTCGCCACTCAACATTAACCCTTCTTTTAATTAAATGCCAGCAAAAAGCACCCCATGACTGTGGTAGCTCATCAGACGCAAGTCTTTTGCAAGTAGATGGCAGCACTAGTGGTAAGCCAGACTGAAGCTTTATGAGGCTTGGGTGGCACGATCGAGGTTCAATATGTTCAATGCAAGTTGATGCATCTTGCTCACGCTCAGTGATACTGAATATAGTTAAAAGTTAAAGTTTGGGTTTATAATCTTATATCAACAATGGTAGAGGTACTCCGCTCCAACTTTACACTTTGATCCCAGTCTGTCCTGAAACCTTTCAGTAGAACTCAGAGGAGCTGCCCATTCAGCGCTACAAGCGAGCATTTCCGACCGGTACCCATTTTACACCTGGGTGGAGAGAGGCCAGTGAGGCAAAGAGACTTGCCCAAAGTCTCACGCCACAGTGGGATTCAAACCCGGGACCCTCTGACCACTAGTCGGAGACCCGAACCACTACACCACCGGGGCCTACAGGTGAAAAACCAGAGCCACAGGAAACCCCTCATCCCCCTCCCTGACTTGTCAGTGGTCCGTACAAGTTACAACCCACACAGTGCACACATACATAACCCATCATGGCCGCACGGTACCAAAGGTTCGCACAGATAATGTCATCCTTGATTTCTTATCTTTCCCTCGAGATTTCCAAGGAAATAATCAGTCCGTAATATCATGTAATGTTACCATAACATGCACGCCAGCAGTGTCCATCAGTACTGCGACCGTGATTTACCATCATGGGACTGGGCATTGGCACGCCAGTAGCAGTTTTAACCCGTTAACTGTGTAATTTTTTTTAGTTCTAATTTTTCTTTCTAAAAAAATTGCCCAAAAAATGCATTTGACACACAAGGTTCCAGACATGATATAACGTCCTATGCACTGTGACGCACCATTTCCTTACAAGGCATACTATTACGCCCTAGGCAAGCTACGATCCTCGGGTGTTTTCGGCGATTCCCTGGATTTTGTCATGACGTAGTATGACGTCCTACGCAGTTAACGGGTTAAAGGGACCTTCAATCGTAGCACTGCCATGGCATCACGGACATAATTCACTCGGGTCGACACGTACAAAAATGCACTACCTGACGTCGTGATGACGTCATAATGATGCAAAGCCTGGTATTGAAGTGGTTAAAAGCCAGTTTTAGGACAGCAATGTGAGCTCTAAGGGCTGTACGTAACAGACAGGACGCCGAACTTGTTCCAGTCAGCTACACACTGCCACCACAGCAACAGAACACACAGCGTCTGCTCTTGTAGGCCTCCTGGATAATGGTTGGCCAAACCAGAAGAAATTCATCAATTGAATTACTGTTAGTCGGAGCCACATCGCACTATCTCTCAATTAGTGGTGGGAGATTCTCTAATGAAGCAATGGCCAAAGAAATCAAGAGAAATACCGAACAATCTCACCAACTGGGTGACTCAGTCGGAATCTTCTCTCATTCAGCCGAACACATCCTCAATCATTCACAGGTGCACCTAACGAATCCCGAGCACAAATTAATTGACGCTCATTTCATTATTCAAATATTATCAATCCACGAATGGGTGACCTCCTTCTTGTAAAAGTTCTTAGAAACACAAACAAAATTATGCCCAGCATTTCCACTTAATATGCAAATTTGATATCGCCAAGGTATTATCTGTCACACAAAAGAGTGAAGAGGCTCTTTATGTGACCTTTAATGAATAAGGGAGGAAGGTTCCACGTCCTGATCTGCAGCAGCAGTGAAATCTTGGAGCATTTTTCCAAAAATAAACTTTTCCAACAACCGTAGATTTCAAGGCTATCAATAACTGAAATGGAACAAACTTCCTTCAAATTATCGATCACAATGATCGCAACGTCAGAGAAACGTACAATCAGGTGATCGTCTGCTAAAACTGCCGTCTGCAGCAGTGCTGCTCTGTTTACAAGCCTCTCTGATCCATTATGTCTAGTGCTGTATAAAACATGTGCATGAAAATGCATCTGTTGCACAGGTGAATGGAAGTTACCTACCGCACACCCAAGATCAAATGCCTAGGATTAAAAAAAGTTTTTTTCTCAAAATTTTCTGATAATTATTCATGGTGAGCATCAAAATATCATTCACCTAGGCAGTGGATATTTCATCAAATCTAATTGGACGATAAGCCAGGACTGACTTGTCCAATTATAATTCCAATCAGTAAAGTCAAAGCTGATTGGTCGGCTTAACTTTTATCACCTTCATGTCTCAAATTTGAAGGATGTTTTTTTCCATGTAGTGCAAGAAAAGTTGCTATTGATTGATCAAATCACCATCAAAACATGCCAAATTTACAAAAAAGAGCAAAAAAGTTTAAACTGTAAGCCATGGCTCCATCATCGTTCTTCCAGAGAGAACTTAAAGTACAAACTGTTCAACAAGAAGCTGATGTAACAAAGTACCTTAGTCTTAGTTACACCTTCTACCACAAGATGGCAGCACTACTTACTAAGTTTTCAGATTTTCTCTCATCTTCAAATGGATAACTGCAACAGAACTCAAAACTACACCACACTGAAGGGGGACTTCTTTTGCTCTTTACCTCTTCAAAATAGAAATGAATGGGTCACTTCACGTCTGCTGCTTTTACCCAGCACCTGCCTCAGACTCGGAGCTGCACCACACAAGTTCCTACCAACGCTAGTCACTTCCTTCCCCATCCACACCCATTCCTACAGACCGCTTTGCCACCTTAGATACAAAACAATTTCCATCAAATTTTAATAAATGAGTCCTCTTTTAACAATTTTTGGGTCAAGAGATCCCGCTTGAATGAAACACTTGAACTAAATATTTAACAAGTTGAAACTATCAACCGGATTACAAAAACTACACAACATTGTTCAAACATCCTCAATTAGCAATCTAAATTACGATTAGTTTCAGTTCAAATTGTTGTGATTTTTAAAGCAGAGATGCACGATTATGTATAAGAAATCATCGGCATTATGAAGTGAAATCAAAATCACATGAGTGGAATACCGGTACCAAAGCTGTAGAGTGAAGTAATTTTAGAAAACACAACGGAAATACAATACCAGAATTCTTGCGAATCTATAAATAGCATCGTACGAGTCGACCAGCTGGCTGTTTTGTTACATTTAATTGTTTTTTCTTCATTGTTGGCAATAAGGAGACAAGAGTCCAATGCTGGGATTTTAAGAATAGTATGGTGGCTCGTAAGGATACATTCCACTGATGAAAAGAACTAGAACAGAGTCGGCCTCAACTTGGTTTAAACTTATAAGGCCATACACAAACATCAAGTTACATAAGAAATTACAACCTTACAACCTGCTGAGGCAAGTTGAGGTGGTTATTAAAACAAGGATTCACAGATCAGCATCATGGAAAGTGCCGTCTAGATCACATCCTGGTAGATGCTCAAATGACATCATGAAACAGTAACATTTTTACCACACTAAGAAGGAATACAAGATTGTTAGAACTATACAGGTCATTCAGAAACAAACTGGTTACACCCCTAATCACAGTTTCGACATCCAATAAAAAACAGCCAACAGCTAATTAATTCGATGAGAAAAACTTTAATTCTTAAATGACAAATGAACGTCACATTTGAAAGGAGACTCACGAAGCTGTACGAAAACTTAATCCTTCGCGCGCTGAGTAACATTTAAATGCTATTCGTTCATGAAATCTAATCGTCAAATTCTCATTATTTATCGTAGAGTAGCTTGCCAGTGTTTTGTTAAATCGCGATAATTACGAACCCTCACGGTTCACGCAATTCTTTTAAACCCCCGGACTTAACCCCGCACGATCTAACGTGATTACTTCAAATAATAAAATTTCTCGAAGTAATACATCACCGAGATGCTCGAGACTAAGCCCGAGATAACGCCGCCGATGACGAAACTAAATTTCGCTAATTAGTTCTCGACAGGTCGTGCATTTTCTGATGTATCATACGAACCTTTCGCTAATCCCGGCTTGGACACAGGAAATTAACATTGCAAATAGTTTTCTTTTTCTCATCAGGATCGGGAAAAGAAAGAGGCATGATGGGTAAGGATGACGAGGGAGTGTCAGAAGAACATTTGATGTATTCCGCGTACTTACCCCGACTATGACTTCAAGGCAAGTGTTGGTGTTATACTATGCATTCTTCAAGCATTCACGTTCATTCCTTGTCTTAAGGCCTGTTTCCACTCAAGTGGTGTCTGCCACATTTTGCGGTGAATGTGAGGTCTTCACAAGGTTTGGAGAGTCCTTAGATGGTTTAGCAAAATATTTGGCGTAGTAACTATCCCTGTGCTGTAAAAACTGCACGCATCACCTACTGCAAAACGTGGCAAAAAGCACTGTGGAGAAGGGCATTTTCTGTACCTATTTTGAGAATTCTTAGTACAATCTAACTTCAGGATCACAGAATACTCAAGACTTACCCTAGAGCGCCGGGTTTTTTCAACTTTTCCTTCCCCGTGACCAGGTTTTTTTTCGAAAAAAAATTCAAACTTCAAATTGGCCACTGTCCTAATATTTCTGTCCACCAGTGTACACCAAACAAATGCCATCGTCATTTTCATCAATAACCCATCAGGAAAAACATGGGTGATCTCAAAATATGTTCTACCAATTAAAAGCAGAAAGGAGAATTTTGTAAGTATCCTTGGACAAAGGCCTAGGTATTGCCCCCACTGGTGAGGTGACCTCAGCGCTGAAATGACCAAACAGATAATCAGATCATGTCCTTTTAGAAATACCTTGCATTCTCTGACAGTTTTTCAAAATGGTAACGTCATTCCCTGAAATGAAACTCGGTTTCATCAGATCTTGAAATTTTGTGCCATTGTTGTGTTTCTTTAGAGGCGACATTCTCATGGGGAGGCTGTCTAATTAATGGAATATCTCCGGGAGGTCGCCTTTCATTTTCATGTCCAAGTTTCGCGTTGAAACTTTATGTTCTAAATATACAGGTCAACCATTGTATTAGCGGCAAAAACTTCTCCAATGACATCTTTATTGAAGTAACCAAATTATACCTTGTATTATTATACAAGAATAACGCACAAAGCACAACCCTATGGTGGATTTCGGCAAACAAAAAAGGCTGAATTGTCACCAGCAAGTAAAATAGCTCCTTTGTCTATCATTTTAGAAGTTTATATCGCTCCAGTAATTTATCACTGAAGAGAGGGGAAGGCGATAGAAAATAATCAACCAGGATCAGTTTGATGGATTTCATCCTGACATGAAACAAAAACTTTATCATTGTACAGTGAAAATGTACAAATGCTTCGGAGCTACTTGTGGTGAGATGGACTTGAATTTTCTTCGAGTCATGACCAAGAGAAAGGATCTCACTGAACCAAAGCATGGACTAAATGAGTGGATCCTTTTCAGAGATGATAAATGGTAAAGTTTAATAAATGTCTAGCTCTGGCGAGACAATATTTGTTGTAAGTCTTAGTTTCAACACGGTTTAGAAAATTCTTAAGGGTGTGTTCTTTCGAAAGCCCGAAGATGATTCACACTCAGCTGCGTATATTTTGAAAAATTCGCTGCCAAAGATGAGAGGAAACCCTGTACTAAAAGCCACTCTGTGACTGAATGCCAACAATTGTGCCCTCACAGCGTATCTTGTGGCTCGACACTGATTCAGTTCAAGATCGCAGTATCAATAAACATGCCGATCCGTTGCATTATTATAGTCGTTCATGACCATAGAACACGGCCATTATGGTGCCGTAATCTCCACGAGAGCAGCCATTGACGACACCTTCGATGGCTTCCTCTCTTGTGCGGATGACATCGCTACCTGAAGGGAAAACCTTTGCGTTGAATGGCAACTCAATGTAGCATTCAAGCTCTGGAGAATAGCGCACGGCCGGACCTGCTATAGTCGGGAACCCAGCGTAAATTTTTCATCACCGGAGAGTGTGAGAGATGATATTTTTCAATGGAAGAAATTTATTGCAATGTCGAGTGTCAAGAAATAACTGAAGAAAGGTGGAATACAGGATCAGATTGGTGTCAGGATGCCTCATCAAACAACTAGGAGTCGTTTTTTGGATGACAAAATGTTGAACTGTACAAAGGGTGTAATCTTGGCATTATTTTCAATGGCTTGACCTGCTTTTTATAACATCTTTTATCAGAACACATTGATATCTGCTGACGTCTATGAGACTGAGGGCAGATAAAAAAGGATGATCTTAAATCCTTTCCCAAAAGGCATGAGAATTTCGATTTTATTTCAAAGGAAATTATTCAGGAACCAAGGCCAATATTCTGTAGGATGAATCATATTACAGCAGATAACGCCATCCCAGGGTCCAAAGATTTTTGCCCCTGACCATGATTTGAGAAGAAATCTAAAGACCAAGGTCAATAATTTTGAACGTAGTGTCCATATTGAGATTTGAATATAATCCCATTCCAGGGCAGCAGAAGATTTTCAAAATTTTCAAAGAATTTTCAAATCATCCAATCCAAGGTCAATGATGCTCTCAAAAGCAAGGTGTACAGCATCCGAATCTGAATGGGGAGAAGATCCAGGGTTACAGGCCAGTCTGAAAGGCAGGATTAATCTGAAGGAATGTCAAGACGACCCCCAGGGCCATGATCGCCGAATGGCCATCATACCCTAACCAACAGAATTATTGTGATATGTTACAATGTAACTTGAACATCCTCCGCGCATTGTCCACGCACAGGTGAACTTTTCACATCTGGCCCTTGATGCTTACGGGGCGGGTTCGACGGAGGGTGCACAGACAAGGGTCACACGTTATTCAGCATTGTCCAGTTAGAAAGGCAAACTGGGGGTCTCTGCAGTCACCACTCCTTCAATAGCTACTTGACCAGCCCATTGCTGAAGAAATGT
>NMRB01000726.1:119294-143888 GCA_002633025.1 Notospermus geniculatus
TGGTGTCAGGATGCCTCATCAAACAACTGGCAGTCATTTTTTTGGATGACAAAATGTTGAACTGTACAAAGGGTGTAATCCTGGCATTATTTTCAATGGCTTGACCTGCTTTTTATAACATCTTTGATCAGAACACATTGATATCTGCTGACATCTATGAGACCGAGGGCAGATAAAAAAGGATGAACTTAAATCCTTTCCCAAAAGGCATGAGAATTTCGATTTAGTTTCAAAGGAAATTATTCAACAACCAAGGCCAAGATTCTGTAGGATGAATCATATTACAGTAGATAACGCCATCCCAGGGTCCAAAGATTTTGGCCCCTGACCGTGATTTGTGAAGAAATCCTAAAGACCAAGGTCAAAGGATGATATTGAAAGTAGTGTCCATATTGAGATTTGAATATAATCCCATTCCAGGGCAGCATAAGATTTTCAAAATTTTCAATGAATTTTCAAATCATCCAATCCAAGGTCAATGATGCTCTCAAAAGCAAGTGTACAGCATCCGAATCTGAATGGGGAGACGATCCAGGGTTACAGGCCAGTCTGAAAGGCAGGATTAATCTGAAGGAATGTCAAGACGGCCCCCAGGGCCATGATCGCCGAATGGCCATCATACCCTAACCAACAGAATTATTGTGATATGTTACAATGTAACTTGAACATCCTCCGCGCATTGTCCACGCACAGGTGAACTTTTCACATCTGGCCCTTGATGCTTACTGGGCGGGTTCGATGGAGGGTGCACAGACAAGGGTCACACGTTATTCAGCATTGTCCAGTTAGAAAGGCAAACTGGGGGTCTCTGCAGTCACTACTCCTTCAATAGCTACTTGACCAGCCCATTGCTGAAGAAATGTCCACAGACATGCTGAAAACTGTAATTACAATTGTATGATGTGGTCAGTTGGCAGGAGTATTTCAATTCTTGAAATGACCATTTAATCTCGAATAAATGGTAAACTGTGGGTTGGGAATCAAGAGTTTGAATTGTAAGGTTTTCAAGTCGAACAGAAAGGTAAGAAAGAGACCTCGCCCAGTGATGACTTTATCTACAGAAATCCACACAGAATTTGGGCGAATTTGAAGACTATTTATTACATACACTGTTGGACAGAAATATTAGGACACTTACAAAATTCTAAGTCATTTTCCTCTTTTGCTTTCCTTTTGTCTCTAACCACTAGTTTTTTTTCTTATTAATCAGAACATTTTTACCTTGGCAAGTGGGTTATATAATCCCATGAGATTGTCCATGCCAGGTTTTTGACATGGGGTTGCTGATAGATGAATAGCAAAGACAATCATGATGCGCTTCATCCATACTTCTCCCCGTCAATAGCTTTAGCCTTTGAATTAAAGAGGCTTGAATGGCACCCATCATGATTATCTTTGTTGCCCATGGATCAGCAACCCGTTGTCTATAAACTTTTATACGGACAATCAGAGGGGATTATATAACCCACTTGCCAAGGTAAAAATGTTCTGATCAATAAGAAAAGTAATTAGTGGTTTAGAGACAAAAGGAAGGCATAAGAGGAAAATGACTTAGAATTTTGAAAATGTCCTAATATTTCTGTCCACCAGTGAAGATCTTGAGGAAATGAAATAAATTTGAGATTTTGAGTCCAAAACCCAAACAAATTCCCACCCATAATTGAACATCTGTTATCACTACTTGAGTATTTCAAACCCGACTATTTCCTTTACCGGTAAAAAATTCGAACTCAATGACAAATTTCACAATGATTTGTTTCCTTAATCGTCCTGAAGCAACATCCCCATCACACGCAAGCAGACGACGTCGTCGGCAATAAGTTAGAAAGGCAAACTGGGGGTCTCTGCAGTCACCACTCCTTCAATAGCTACTTGACCAGCCCATTGCTGAAGAAATGTCCACAGACATGTTGAAAACTGTAATTACAATTGTATGAAGTGGTCAGTTGGCAGGAGTATTTCAATTCTTGAAATGACCATTTAATCTCAAATAAATGGTAAACTGTGGGTTGGGAATCAAGAGTTTGAATTGTAAGGTTTTCAAGTCGAACAGAAAGGTAAGAAAGAGACCACAACCAGTGATGACTTTATCTACAGAAATCCACACAAAATTCCACTGTTCATTTTTGTCACTTGAGGTATCTGAGTTGTGACCCTTGAGAAAATGGAGAAAGCTATGAGGCTGCAAATTACAGGGATTATTCTGAACAGTACAACAAATAATCCCTGCAATTTGCAAGTGCAGCTTTTTTCCGTTTTCCCAAGGATCACAACTCAGCTTCCTCAACTGACGAAAATGAACAGCCCCTTTGAGATTTTGAGTCCAAAACCCAAACAAATTCCCACCCCATAACTGAACATCTGTTATCACTACTTGAGTATTTCAAACCCGACTATTTCCTCTCCCGGTAAAAAATTCTAACTCAATGACAAATTTCACAATGATTTGTTTCCTTAATCGTCCTGAAGCAACATCCCCATCACACGCAAGCAGACGACGTCGTCGGCAATAAAATGCGTCTGCCCTCACCAACCCACGATGTTTTTCACTGCCACGGCCTCCCGACACGGGGCCGTTCACCAATCAATAAGGGAGATTGTTGCATTTCCTGAAACTATCACCAGGGGGAAGCACGTGTACAGCAGGTGTCGTGGTTTGGTTTTCCTAACATCTGTGTTGGCTGGGCCCAAGTGATGGAATGGTTGTAGAGTGTCAGTATTGCACAGATGTTCAGTATGGTGCACCGTGGAAACACTTGTGACTGCATTCAGAGAGTCGTGTATGTAGAAATTGCCCCTATTGTTGAGACATGTAATATTTATTCTCTACATGTGTGCAGTTATTGTTCGTTATAAATATTGGATTAAATTCCAGCCAGGGCATTTCTATCAAATTTTAATTTTTTGCTCTGCATCATTTTTCTCATCTTTTTCTAAGCGTACATTATTCTCATCAACTTAAACCAAAGTTTTGTTAGTCAGAATTCATACAATGTTTTCCACTCTGTTCAGATTCTTTCTGAAGCCATAATTTAGATATTTAGACTTCTATCGCTGAAGGTGTTTTATGCTTTTGGACATTAATTATGTACAATGTAACCTTTATGTCATCATGCACAGAATGATTTCCACTTTATTCTGATTTCATCAGTTTTAAAGCCACAATTTACCGTAGATATATTTAGATTTCTATTTCGGAACCATTTTAGGATGATCTTCAAAATTCATTACATAACCGAATCTGAATTCTTATTGAAAACTTCCCACGTTTTTGATGGAAAAGAAGGCAGATTCTTTCAACTTGTTTCAAAAAGAACTTAGCTGTTCAGGATCAGGACTCATTTGCACAATTGGTTTTGGTTTCTATGCAGCGAAGACGCCCATTCAACAAGAAATTTAACGAGCCCATTATGGGATTCCAACATTCGACACATCAAGGACTGTAGCTGTGACAAGTCCATCCCTGATACCAACTTCACCCACAGTAGCAAGGCAGCATCACAGAAGATGAGGATGCAAATCTAGAATGATGTAATAAAATATCTCCACTGAAGAGCCTATATAAGCAACTCAGATTCAGAAATGTTGCTGATTGTTTTGACTTTAGACAACTGCTGAAGTTAACACCTTCTGATCATCAATCTTAATTTAAACAACTTCACCGTTCTGAAACAGCAACCTCGTTTAGGAAATGATTCGTTTAGAAAATGATGATGACGACATTAGAATGGATTTCAGAAGACTAGAAAATTCACACACGGTTTTTCCAAGTAAAACCAGGAAGCATTTGAAAAACTACCTCCAGTTTCCCAGAAATGTTTCAGGTAATGTGGACCATACAATGACCTGCGATGATGTTCATGACAAAAATTCTTTGATTGAAAAAAAAAAGTTTCAGAAAAACTTGCAGAAAACCATCATTATCCAGGCCAGCAGAACACAGAGGGGTGCTAAATTCAACCTCAAATACAAAATCTGAGTTGAACACATAATGATGAAAATCCACAGAGAAAAACACAGGCTAAAAAAACAGACCACCTGAAATTTTTTAGGCCATCCTGAGACGAAGCTGTGCAAATCACAGTGAACCACAGAGAAATGTGAGCCTTTACAACAGAATCAGTCCTCCACAAAACGACCCTAAAATCTCCATCAAACGTGCCATAAAACCCCTAATGCTAGAGTACCAGACCAATTCAGGAGCACAAGAGCAATTCTCGTGAATGAGAAAAAAATCCTTCAAATCCGGTTGTCAAAAGCAACGGAAATCTTGAGAAATATTCAATGGAAAAGAAGTGGAAATTTGGACCAAAGTTTTTGGGTTACAAGAAATAAGCAGATTTTTGTAACCTTATGTAATGGCAAGAAAGACTGTCATCAAAAATCAACAAAATACCTTTTCTGAGGAACTCATGAACTAGACTCTCTTACACCCAAACCTGCGAACCCCGGGACCCGTCAAGCAAGCCACGACCCCTGAGTACCAAGAAAAGGACCTCGTACCTGCCAGAAAAGAAATGTGACTTACCATGTGACTTACCTTGTTCAGCCAGTGAATAGATAGTCTCCGAAAGATATTTCAGAAATTCTATAAACTCCAAGATAACAGTATATTCCGGTGCAGTTTACACATGATAGCCTAGCGTTGTGTAACCTCCATCCACTTTTTGCGATTAAAACCAAATAACTGGCCGTAGTGCTATCGCTATCCGCCTGGCTACTTAATTACTTGCCCGGCGCTGATTCGGTGATATAACTCCACATCATTGCACAGCGCTAATCACGACATCTAACACGCAGGCGGTCGCACCACGTTCTGAGGACACTATGTCCGCTATGGCGCTAAAATGCAAATGCGGATCGTTAATGACATCACACTGATTAAGGTGGGCCAACCACTAAAGAGTACGGCTGAGATAAATAGTCATTATCCGTGAACTATTCTCTAGACTTCCCAGAGTTCATTTCAATAGGATCACCGTCTCGCAGCGCCTGACCTCAATATAGGAATAAAAGATTTTTAAATGCAACAAGTTTTTGGGATTTTTTTAGCGTACATGCTCACATCTCCATGACGACAAGTTAGGAGAGGTCATTGTCGCGAAGTATTGTTTGGACGCGTCGGGGTAACGGGGAGATGCTTGCGTATCGGGCGGTTATTACACATTTAATCAACTCACTGATCGCCGTGTTTGTTTTATATCGTTTTCAAACTGGGCAAACAAATAGGCGGCACTTTTGAGTAATTACGCCGAGACAATGGGTATTACCGGGGTCATAATAACGAGTGATGGACGGTTGGTGGTATCTGTTCTAAATTGGAGTTATCATAAATAGGTAATTTGCATTTTTCGCTCAGCTATTACCAGGAGTCTCACAAGAGGTCACAGGCGGGCCAGAGTCGGCTCAAATTCAATGAGCACACACTGGGATAAAACAATTCTTATGCAAATTAGAGTTAAATATACGTCTACTGGTGATGATATTTCGAACCATGCGCACAATTGCCACTTTAAATTATGCAAGGGAATCTTGCCTAATTCTATAGAAATTTAAGATTAAATCAGCGCCTTTTACTTTCTCGTCAACTTTTTTGTTCATGGCCTCTCTATAGAGCATACAAATGAGATATCAGTCTAAATATAAAGTCATTTAAATAAGCAAAAGAATCACAGTCCACACCACCCAAAATGAACGCTTTGTCTGCGCCACAATTTAATCCTGAATGTGGTGATTTTCTATAACAATACAAGAGTCTTCTCGCATAGTTCATGTCTGGGCCAGAAATTAACGCTTTCAACAGCTCTTACCAGGACTTACCGCTGGCCCAATTAGCGGCCAGCGCTACCTGTTTGTGCCGCTCCGGGATGACTCAGGCCCTGAGTGCGGGCGGGTGTCACTGGGTGTCACTATCGGAATGTATGAGCTGTCCGCTAAGGGACAATAGAGTACATGCCGACAGACGATACTACTGGTACTGCAGCTATTATTAACCCTTTGTGAGATGAAGACGGACTCGGAACACACGCCGCTAAGAAGCAGATGAAGCCCTAAACACTACTCTTGTGGTAGATCTGGGCTGAAGCCTTGATTTTTTTGTATTGAGTGACCCCCCTTACTTGATTCCAAGCAGAGGGTTTTCACAGCTTATCAGAAGTCACATTTTTGATAAGCCTAGTTACATGTACAAGAGGGACCCCACGAGATAAAGTAAGACAACCAGAAGGAATCAAATGGGTTGGGCCTACAGTGACATAACCAGAAGGAATCTATGGGATACAGTGAGACAACCAGAAAGAATCAATGGGTTAGGCCTACAGTGACAAAACCAGGAATCTATGGGGTACAGTGAGACAACCAAGGAATCGATGGGGTGGGCCTACAGTGACATTAACCAGAAGGAATCTATGGGGTACAGTGAGACAACCAGAAGGAGTCAATGGGTTAGGCCTACAGTGACATAACCAGAAGGAATCTACGGGGAACAGTGAGACAACAGGTTTACCTAGCCGCAGACCGTCAGCCCAGTTATGCGCATGCGCATATGTACAGTGTAGTTACTGTTATAGACGTGAGAGGGCCAATTCATTTTTTCACCCTTTCTTCTCCCTTAGTGTTTTCCTTTTTACTGAAAATACTCTAAGTCCGTGGCTGACGGTCAGGGACTAGGGACAAGTGTGAGACAACCAGAAGGAATCAATGGGGGTCTACAGTGCACGAAGTTTTGGAGTCAACTCAAGGACAAGTTGTGGAAAACAATGAGAAGCATATTATGAGCATGTTGGCATTTTTATAGAAAACCTGTTCGTCATACATGTACATTTTTCAATATGTTTGAAGAACCCCAAGAATGATGCAGATATCAACTTAGCGAGGCCACTATTGTCAGGAGAATGATGCACTCGAGGTACAAGACGTAAGATCAAGAAATCTATTGGCAGACGCTGAAGAATTGTTTGACTTTGTCGCGAAGGAAAAAAGTTGTATATGTAAATGTCAACAAAAATCTATACCAATATCAACAATCACTATGACAACAACTCCATGGCCTCATTCCAGAATGCAGTAATGACCATCAAAAATGGCTGGATCAGAGGTGACGTAAAAAAATTCTTTATGGTGGTGAAGTTCTGCAAGTAATTTAGTTTCGCCATCGATCAATACGGATGTCATATCAGAGAGAAAGGCGGGTCTTCGTGATCATTTAATTATGCATATCCAGTAGTACCAAAATGGATCGGATGCGGAGGCAAGGCGCTGGGCGAGATATTGTCTAATATCAAGGGTCAGGTTGGAAATAAATGCGTGAAACTAAGCACACATCCTGAAATGTTGATTGGGGAGACTTGAGTGTTATCAATAGAAAACAAATCAAATGTGGTGACAAATTTTGATGAGAAGAGTCGACAAAATGTTGAAAATAGGCCGACGAGATTCTGGGAGATGGCAGCAAGGTTGCGGATTCAGATGCACTCTGAATCTGACACATTACATCAGCCACAATTTTTTGAATTTTTATAAAAAATAAGATACTTGTATGAGAAAATGGGTGAAACGTTGTGAAAAACCTGTGTTAGTAGATGTATTAAAATAATAAAATAGGTGTGAATTGAGAACAATCCAGGTCAACACAATAGAATGCTTACAATGGAGACCCTCGCCCACTGCCTCAATAGGTGTCACTAGTGGTTAAAAACTATTGAAATGAAACTGACATCCTAGGCCTGGTCAATTTCCCACACAAAAGGCATCCATTGTATAGGACCGTGTTTCAGTGTGCTGCCCTCTATCGCAGCTAGGATCCCCATTGCAAAGAAAATCCATTGGTATCAATGAAATTATGCGTTGTTGAACAATTGAGAAGTTAATTAGGGTCCATTGAACGGTTTACGTCACTTTGTCAGAGATACACCAAAATCAGGAAAAGGGTGGACTCTATGCACTGAAAATTGAGAAGATCTCTCCATTAGCGGTATCACTTTTTGAAATCTTACCCGGTACATAATAAATACAAGGAAATAATTATCCTTTGTCTATATGATGACGTATGTTAAAATTTTGCCAATAAATCTGTATATTTTATCCATTAAAACACATTTTTATTGATCACATTGAGTCAAAGTCACCTTTGAATGGGTGTGGCTCCGAATCAACAAAAGACAGGGTAAGAAATTTGAATAGAATTACCTAATTTTGAGGTTTGAAGATCATATCATCAAAAAGAGGTGTGAAATTTGAGAAAATGCCTCATGACTTAAGTCTAATTGCAGTTGTACGGCGACCAAAAACTGACATGAATGCACATCAGTACAGGTCTAGTACAACTACAAGCGAGGGGTATCATTCTATCCACAGCCATGCGACACAAAAAATTTTCCACAGTTATACACAAGGTTGAAGTGGCTGCCCGAATGTTTGAATGCATGCCGACACAATCTATAAGTTGGATTGGTAGTGCCGAAGATTAACCAAGGTGGCAGCACGGTACAATTCAGAATTGAGTACTTGTGCAGGAGATGCAACTACGAGTCATAAGTGAAAACTGAACGGCCTCAAATGGTCACCTCTGTGTAGTGGGGGCATGGTTGTTTGAGGTAATAGCTCTCTATAGAACTACCAAGTGCACTGTTGCATGCAGAATAGCTGTCACGTCAAATGAACACCCCCCACTGACCATTAAGTGGAGATATTGCCTTTTACTACTGAAGGGCAGTGAAAACAAGCCTTCCTATAAGGACAGGGTGTTGCAAGACCAAAGTTGTTCAAGGACCAGATTTGACCTGAAGGCAGTGAATTTTTGGCAACTAGGCCTACAATCAGGCAGGAAGTGACTTTTTGCTACTCATAACACACCGTTGAAGAATATTGCTTTTTCCTGAATTTTGCACAAAAAAACTGCAGATTCACCAAAAATAGCCAAAATTTAGTGAATAGCATCTTTTTGAATACTCTTCATAAAACAAATTAATAATTAACACAAAAATAAACAACCTGAGGGTAATATAGCAATAAGGGATCTTGCAGTCTGTAAGTTCAATAAACTAAAAAAGGATTATTCATGAACTCCAAAGTGCACTTATAAAATTGTGATATCAGGCCCAATATCAACCAATCAAATGGCTCCTTGCATTCTCAGAATTAAACTTCTTGAAAAATATGTCAACGTAGGATTAATAGTAATGGTAGCAAACAAATCAGATTCTCTATTTTTTAGATGAATCGAATATGTCAACTGATAACACAGAATTTTGAGTAGGCCTGTTACATGGAGGCGTCAAAAGCAGAGAGTACTTGCTATTAGTTTGGCTAGACTTAGCATCATACCCTCCAGTGGGAAAGACAATAAAGTATGATTCACCCTACTTCAACATGGGCAAAGTGCCAAGCTTGGAAATGTGCACAGGGCAGTGGTAAATAACCCATGTCGAAATTACCTACATGTAATGATGTTAGGGTAACTTGGTTTACTTTCCATGAGCCTATAGCAAATCCAAGGTTTGCTCAGTCAACTGGTAAATACTGTGGTTTGTGGTTTAATCATTGTGTTCACATTTTGATATCTGTCTGTTGCACAGGCCAGGGCCCATATTCATAAAACTACTTAAGTTTAAGTGTCACACTTATCCTTTGTTCAACACAAAAGAAGTATCACACTTTGACTTAAGTATGTTTATGAATATGGACCCTGGCACTTTGCCCATGTTGAAGTTTAGGGTGAATTATACTTTATTTACAAGTGAGTCCATGGAGGATACCCTTTTCAGCCGACATCGTCACCCCTAACAGGGTTTAATTAGTGTTACACAGCTAAGGAGAAATCTATCCTTAGTTAGGATTGTACTTAGTCATTATCTTGGAGTGTCACTATAAATCTAATGAGGAAAGCTGGTCCATTACCAAGACATTTCATCAGGTTAAATACATAAATATATAGAAAGCAGGTGAAAGCCAAGATACACCTGTAAATACTATTGCAGCTCTGACAATATTAAATAGAATTGGCCGGATTCTCCTGTACATTGATTTACACAAAGACAGATGAAATGTAGAGATATCTCTGACCAAGTTGAGCTGAACCTTTCTGATGCTGGTGCTGTCAATTTCAATTCAACTTTGATGGAAATCAATGTACATTGACATGTACTAGATACCACAACATACACGTGGTTTTCCAACACTTTTGGCCTGAGATGAATGTAACGCAGTAGCGTACAGCCAGCCTTTCACCATCTGCGATCTTTTTAGCTCTACATGTAATTAAGATAAGGAAGGTCCTAAATATTTATCGCAATGCGAGAGGCGGCCATCAGAAGCTGTAGTGACCATACACGGCGTGATAATTGATCCACAGGGAGAAACAGAGGGATGTTTTTTCGACACCATCCCGGCGTTGATGAAGTGTGGTCGGCCATTTACATACAAATTTGATGGTTGCCTTAGAGGTGAGGATCGCTCTAATGCAGCCACGTACTTCAATATTCGCAACATTTTGCAGGCCACCACTAATATACAAGTAGGTTCCAGAATTCTAAAATCATCTTGACACATAAATTCTGGTAGGGTGCGGTGACCAGGTGTGAAGTTCACAAAAAGAATGGGAATCAATGGAGAAAAATCATTTTATCCTCTCAGCCCAAGACTTACAATAGGGTCAAACTACATGTACTTGTGTACCTACCTCCCAATATACCATGGCTGTTGCTAGCATATGGATATGGAGCAAATGTCAACTACCCGGAGAGCCTAAAAGCCCCCTAAGACAAAACGCTAATTTTGACCCTGATGACGTAAGACCATAAAGGGTTAAAATCTGCATCCTTCCGACACCCGGCAAAATCAATAGTTATAAATCTGAACGTATATTAGAAATTTTACTTTCAAGCGGCATCCGTGGTCGGCGGTGAACTGAGGTCACATGACACAAAGAAAAATAAATAATGTTACGCTCCCTTTTCATTTTTCGATATTGTGCATCATCGCTTGACCCCCCTGAGGTTTGACTCATTAAGATCAAAAATATTGATAGACGTTGCAATGAAATAGACACGCACCATGCGTTATGATGATGGTGAAAGGTACACTGACAGTTCAAGGTCAACCAACACTGGTGGTTATGTCAGACACGTTATCGTTTGAGGATGGTTTTGTCAATAAAGAACAACGAAATAAATTCCACGTTTCTTATCCAAAAATTCTCCACTTTTTTTCACTTTTGATTGTTTTTTTTGTCATCCATATGTTTATATGTGACCCGGCACAACAAAATGAGTCGAAATGCGCACAGAAGAAGACCGAACATGTCCAAGGTGACACCAACGGTTTGTTGATTTCAGGATTGTCTGCCCATTGTGAAATTTGACTTTTTGACGATTTCTGTTGTTGTTGTCTGGCGTCATCTTTGGTCTTCTTCTGGGCGACTTCCGACTCATTTTGTTGTGCTGGGTCACATACATGTATGTTATTCTGAAATCCATTTGATGTGTGAAAATGAAAAATTTATAGCTACATGTATAAGAAAATGTACAGCCAAAACAATGCATAATGCATTGAAATGTACAGGTTACAAATTAGATCAAGATTGGAACCACTCCCTACGTGACTTTTACCAAGAATCTTTTAGCGATAACACCCCAACCCGTATGTCGCAGCCGAAATATGATAAATCATATTCTAATTATCTTTCGAACAGAGATGAGAGAATTCACCGGCGATCAAGAACAATACAATGTATTAGAGGAAGCTAATTAATCTTTACACAGTAATTACGCTTTAGTCGGACGAAAGTGCCGTTCTGATTGGCTGACGTCCAACAGGAAGGAAATTATTCCAAGTCCGAGTTGAGATTTAACTACAGAGTGTCATTAGCCGAGGATTAATGGCAAAACATTACCAAGACTGGCCTAATTATTTCCTCCGCAAACAAGAAGAGGTACTTTAATAATTTCTATCAAAGACGCATTACGGGTTCCTCGCTCTAATTACAACGTCAGTCTCAGATACAGCGTAATTTCGGTGCGATAAGTCTGTGACGAGATAGCGAGAGAATAGTGCCATTAGTATAGGACACTCGCTTCCTGTTTTGAAGAATAGATGTTCACTCGCACGACGTGATCCGACGGCGTAAAAACACTAAATGGACAAGGATTATGAAATTACATGAAGCGGACATCACGAATCTATCCAGAAGATATAACGTCACGGATGACAAAAAAAACCCTAAAGACATGTAATGGTAAACATACCTGATCGGTAATGAGAGCTACCTAATTTATTACCGACAGTTTTTTGGTAATCCAAAGTCCACACGTCACCTGAGTACATATGAAAACAGAGACTCTTAATAAGACACTATACCACGTCATATCAAAACTTGCTTTTTGATCGATAAGTATAGGATGAAAGATATTCCAAGGGGGCACAATCAGAAGTTTTTGCCTGATCAGCTAGCCGGATCAGTTTCTCAGTCGCCAACAAGGTATGAATTCCAGAATTCCAGCCAGTTGCTGTCAGGCATAAAAGGACAACTTTCTGTCTTGCATCTTTAAGGTTATGCAAAGTGACTCGAAATCTCGAACTTTTGACGCCAAAAATCGGACTAACTGCACACAAAATTGAGAGAAAAAAAAGTCTCGGGGCTCCTTGGGAAGCACCAGAGGAAGGGCCTCCGAGCCTTATTTTCTCAATTTTGTGTGCAGTTAGTCTGATTTTTTGCGTCAAAATTTCGAGATTTCAAGCCACTTTTCATAACCCTTACTTAACCATGCCAGCCACCAAGTGGCTGGAATTCTGGACGAAAGATACTCCTCAAGTCGTCCCCCCCCCAACCTGACCAGGGATTCTAAAGTTACATATATGTCCCTTTTTTACCTATAAATCTGGGATTAGGAAAATTTTGAGTTCTGTTGCTGTGCAAACACAACCACGTGTGCCTTTTGATCCTTAGTGCACCACCAGCAGGTGTTACTGTAGGCCTACTCCACGAATGATACACAGATTCCAAAAATCCCAGTTCTTGCCAATATAAGTTACCAGATGTTAACTTCTTACCATTTCACAGACGATCACTGAATCCAAAATTCAATGTAACTGGAGCAAACTGTAGTGTAAAGATTTGAAATAACCAGAAATTTGCACCAATTCCAAGAGTGGTTCGAACAGTTCGGTATCCAAATTCAAAATGTCTGTAAACACATACACAGGTTTCCCTCCAACAAACCCAATGGTCACACACAATGAGGAGAAAACTAATTGTATTAGGTTTACTTACCCCATTCATTCATGGCCCAGGCATTCAAAAGAAAAACAGTCACCTATGGAATAAAAGGGAAAGGTAATTAGCCATGCAAATGAGACCTTGGAGCAATGAACTCCTAAGAGGCTTAACAAAATACCTGGCCTAGGTCCACAGGCCATTGTCTGAAAATCAAAAAGAACAAATAAGCCAGAGTGCTGTTGTACCCCTTCCATTCATCCATACCTTCCTTGATTAATCTATTCACCTAACATGGTAAATGTTTGGTCCCCAGGGTGTGTTCAGAACAAGGGCCTCAATGCCCTGTGATGGTGATCTTGAGCTGAAACCTCACCTCAGCTCCTCAACCGACTTAAGAGGCTGTCCCCAAAGTGGCGCAATGGGACCTGTCACCTCTGAGGTTCCGGGATCCATCCCCGGACAGACCCCATCTTCAAGCAGATCCTCTGCAAGCACCCCAGGGGGTGTTCAGAACAAGGGCCTCAATGCCCTGTGATGCTGATCTTGAGCTGAAACCTCACCCCAGCTCCTCAACCGACTGAAGAGGCTGTCCCCAGAGTGGCGCAATGGAACCTGTCACCTCTGAGGTTCTAGGATTGAGGCGAGATCAGACCCACTCTTCAAGAAGATTCTGCTGGCACTCCAGTTTCGTCCAAAAAAACTACCCTCAGTATTGCCTGTAGAGCTAAAAATTTGGTGCTCTAGCTCTCAATTTTACATTTTACAAATTGACTTAGGCCCTGTCTCTTCAGGGCCAAAAGTACAAACATCTCCACCCTGAGAGATATAATAACCAAAGTTGTCCTCCAGAAATTTTAGCAAATTTTCGACCCCAACCGGGGTCTTCTTACAGGCTGGCACTTTCAAGTCGAGCTACCAGAAGTATAATGAGCTGGATCCCAACATTACAAGTAAACTGCATTCCGGATGTCTGGTCAACGTAGCTTTAGGTGGATTTTCCTAAATCTTTTCACCCTGAGAGACATACATCCCATCTTATAGTCATTTGACAAACTTCGCAGCTGTCCCCACGGACATGAACCCAGAATCTTTGTTTTAAGGAGCAGTGGGAGGCCTATATCCCCCAATCTCTTGACAAAGAGAACTGCCCTCCCAATGTTTGCTCATTAGGAGGATGAACCAGTAGGTGTTAAAGACCTGCCACCACCAACTGAGAGAGAGGGTTGGGGTTCCTTAATAGGAATACTGATAGGCCCTTCATCCATACAGGTTGTTTTTCCTAGATCCACTGTTCCTACGGGTGGGTCTCGGTACGGTTCACTTGTGGTCCGGACCGGGTACGCTTGGCAGGCTTACACTGCCACATTTTTTGCCGTACCGTACCCGGTCCGGTCCGAGTTCACTTGATTTTTGGCAGTGTTAACGTGGCTAATGGTTCATAAGAAGGAAGTTGGATGGTTCCGTCAGAACTCCCAACGAGTGAACGAAAGTATCAGAAATCACGTTAAATATCGAATACCCGCAGAGATCACAACATTGCCAGGTAGACGCATAATGATTACCCACAATGCACCCATCGCTAAGTCACAAGATAACGTACCACTCATTAGAGGCGAAAGTTTTTGAAATTGTTTACTGAAACCAAGCGTGGAGCTTTAGTTTGTCGGTGGATATGGGATACATGCCGAGGCTGAAATTTTACACCTCGATGTTTGGGGCGATCTTCGGTGATTTACCTGAGGTATGTTGTAGGTAATTAACACAGTTAACCTGTGATGTGATTTACGTCTACGCTCAGCCATAATCCAGCAGAAATAACTCAGACGTTTCATCTGTATTCTTGTGGCTGAACATGCTGGCGTGGTGGCGCTTCGGTGAAAATCAGCACATGGATCCTACGCAATTTGTCAAGATGGATGATGGATTTTAAGTATATTTCAGTTTATCTGTAACCTGGGGTGATGAGTTTCCAGAATGTCCCGGTTAGGCCTACAATGTTTTGCGTGGATTTTGCCATTGTTGAAGCCTTCTCAAATTAAATAGGTGAACCCTAAAGCCAGGCGTACATCGCACTTGCGACTGGAAGCAACTGATCTGATCAGTCGCAGGTGATGTACGCACTGCGCACACATCGCAAATTCAGCAACTTAGCATAACTATAAGAGGATCCAATCAGTCGTCATGTCCTGACTGTGTACATCGCACTAGCGACTGGCAGCAACTCAGGTAATATCTGGGGCATTGCTCAACGAGACTAGGTTTCGTTAAAGGGCTCCGCACACCAGCGATTTTTCGAGCGATTTTCTAGGCGACCGGCCTTGCGACCACAGAGGCGACTGAACATATTTTTAGTTTTTTTAGTTTTTGTTGACTCGTTTGCGACAAATGCTTATTTGGAAGGTCAGTGATGTCCTGGATAACATCACTGATCGACCTCAAAGGTAATTACTGCAGGCGACGTAGTAGTCGCATCGGTAGTCGCCCCTATTTTAGTCGCCAGTGTGCGGAGCCCTTTAGAGAACTGGCAGTCAGGTATGCACAAGGGTTTACTATCACATTTTTTAGTGAATTGACCGTCAGACAAACATTTCAATCCTCAAACATAAGAACACCAATTTTTTTTGTTCACAAGATTAAAACACTGAACATACAGCACATTGCACAACCACGCAAGCAATTTCTTTAGACCAACCTTAAATAAAGGACCGAAATAAAACTTTATTCAAATACCTTTAGAAGCTTCAGAAATAAGATTTGGTGACCCTTAGTTCTGACAAGTTTTGCACACATTCAAATTCAATGGGGGGTCAACGGTAATCCTAAGCCACAGTAATTAGACCCTCTTTTGAAATGTCCTTTACGTCATATCAAAACTTGCTTTTTGATCGATAAGTATAGGATGAAAGATATTCCAAGGGGGCACAATCAGAAGTTTTTGCCTGATCAGCTAGCTGGATCAGTTTCTCAGTCGCCAACAAGGTATGAATTCCAGAATTCCAGCCAGTTGCTGTCAGGCATAAAAGGACAACTTTCTGTCTTGCATCTTTAAAGGTTATGCAAAGTGACTCGAAATCTCGAACTTTTGACGTAAAAAATCGGACTAACTGCACACAAAATTGAGAAAAAAAGTCTTGGGGCTCCTTGGGAAGCACCAGAGGAAGGGCCTGTGAGCCTTATTTTCTCAATTTTGTGTGCAGTTAGTCAGATTTCTTGCGTCAAAAATTCGAGATTTCGAGCCACTTTTAACCATGCCAGACACCAAGTGGCTGGAATTCTGGACAAAAGATACTCTTCAAGTCGTCCCCCCCCCCAACCTGACCAGGGATTCTAAAGTTATGCCCCTTTTTCCCATAAATCTGGGAAGAAATTAGGAAAATTTGAGTTCTGTTGCTGTGCAACACAACCACGTGTGCCTTTTGATCCTTCGTGCACCACCAGCAGGTGTTACTGTAGGCCTACTCCACGAATGATCCACAGATTCCAAAAACCCTTGTTTTTGCCTAAATATAAGTTACCAAATGTCAACTTCTTACCATTTCATAGACGATCACAGAATCCAAAATTTGATGTAACTTGAGCAAACTGTAGTGTAAAGATTTGAAATAGCCAGAAATTTGCACCAATTCCAAGAGTGGTTCGAACAGTTCGGTATCCAAATTCAAAATGTCCGTAAACACATACACAGGTTTCCCTCCAACAAACCCAATGGTCACACACAATGAGAAGAAAACTAATTGTATTAGGTTTACTTACCCCATTCATTCATGGCCCAGGCATTCAAAAGAAAAACAGTCACCTATGGAATAAAAGGGAAAGGTAATTAGCCATGCAAATGAGACCTTGGAGCAATGAACTCCTAAGAGGCTTAACAAAATACCTGGCCTAGGTCCACAGGCCATTGTCTGAGAATCAAAAGAACAAATAAGCCAGAGTGCTGTTGTACCCCTTCCATTCATCCATACCTTCCTTGATTAATCTATTCACCTAACATGGTAAATGTTTGGTCCCCAGGGTGTGTTCAGAACAAGGGCCTCAATGCCCTGTGATGGTGATCTAGAGCTGAAACCTCACCCCAGCTCCTCAACTGACTGAAGAGGCTGTCCCCAGAGTGGCGCAGTGGGACCTGTCACCTCTGAGGTTCCGGGATCCATCCCCGGACAGACCCCATCTTCAAGCACTCCAGTTTCCACCAACTTTACAATAATCTGGAGCGGAAACCTCACCCCTGCTCCTCAACCGACTGAAGAGGCTGTCCCCAGAGTGGCGCAATGGGACCTACTACCTCTGAGGTTCCAGGATCCATCCCCGGACAGACCCCATCTTCAAGCAGATCCTCTGCAAGCACTCCAGTTTCCTACAACTTTACAATAGTCTGGAGCGGAAACCTCACCCCAGCTCCTCAACTGAACTGCCTGTCTCCACAGTCGCACAGCGGGACCTGTCACCTCTGAGGTTCCACGATCAACTCCAATTTGGACCTATTCTTCAAGCAGATCCTCTGCAAGAACTCCAGTTTCCTCCAACTTTACAATAGAGGCTTTGCATATGACGTCACAAAACCGCCACGCTGGAGTACACATGCTGCAGAGGCGCAGCGAAATGAGCCGTGCATGCCCCATGACATTACGTCAAACAATGGTGTGGCGCACTTCACGCAAGTCACGTCACTGTCAGCTCACACCTCTGCGCCCTGTGTACTCCAGAATGGCCGCCAAGATGACGTCACTGCAAAGCCTCTAAAATCCCCCCCAACATTGGCCTTTGTTTTAAGGAGCAGTGGGAGGCCTTATATCCCCCAATCTCTTGACAAAGAGAACTGCCCTCCCAATGTTTGCTCATTAGGAGGATGAACCAGTAGGTGTTAAAGACTTCCTGCCACCAACTGAGAGGGAGGGTTGGGTTCCTGAGCAATACTGTATAGGCCCTTCATCCATACAGGTGGTTTCACTGAGGTGGATTTTCCTAAGATATTTCCTCATGTGATTGCTTTCAGTGCTTTGGTGCACCACAGAGTTCCATCAGGAGGAAGGCATCACGAGCTCACCTTGGAGACACAGTAATAGTAGTGTCCCACTGGCGACTTTTGCCCACGACAGGGGGTGAACCTTCGGTCTGCGATATTCCCTCGACAAGCTGCGACATAGCATTCATAGTGTTTCGCATGGGAGAAATTCGAACATACACAGTCATTGATTGGTCAGGAGCTTCGTAGCCATTTGCATGTTGGCGTCCCCAATCCGTAGGTTATTCGTACCTTGTCGAACACTGTCGAAGCTTACCGCCAACGTGAGTGGTTGCTGATTGGACGAACACTTGCAGGCGTAGACGAAGTTAGTCATGGGTGGCCGTAGATACTCGTAGTTTCTTCGCACATTACTTGTAAATTTTGCAAAATTTTTTGCGAGTGAGAGAATAATTGGAAACATCACATGTAGACGACAGTCTAAGAACTTTTACGAGGAGGTCCTATTTTTTTCATTCGTCTCTTGTCGCAGGCAAAAATTTGCCAGTGGGACACTACTATTACCCAACTTGTAAGCAACCTAGGGCCTTTTGCTGGGGCAGAGACAATCGTAATCAATGGTTCATAAGAAGGAAGCTGGATGGATTGGTGTGTCAAAATCTGATTCCGTCAGAACTCCCAACGAGTGAACGAAAGTATCAGAAATCACGTTAAATATCGAATACCCGCAGAGATCACAACATTGCCAGGTAGACGCATAATGATTACCCACAATGCACCCATCGCTAAGTCACAAGATAACGTACCGCTCATTAGAGGCGAAAGTTTTTGAAATTGTTTACTGAAACCAAGCGTGGAGCTTTAGTTTGTCGGTGGATACGGGATACATGCCGGGGCTGAAATTTTACACCTCGATGTTTGGGGCGATCTTCAGTGATTTACCTGAGGTATGTTGTAGGTAATTAACACAGTTAACCTGTGATGTGATTTACGTCTACGCTCAGCCATAATCCAGCAGAAATAACTCCGACGCTTCATCCGTATTCTTGCGGCTGAAGATGCTGGCGTGGTGGCGTTTCAGTGAAAATCAGCACATGGATCCTACACAATTTGTCAAGATGGATGATGGATTTTAGGTACATTTTAGTTTATCTGTAACCTGGGGTGATGAGTTTCCAGAATGTCCCGGTTAGGCCAACAATGTTTTGCGTGGATTTTGCCATTTTTGAAGCCTTCTCAAATTAAATAGGTGAACCCTAAAGCCAGGCGTACATCACACTTGCGACTGGAAGCAACTGATCTGATCAGTCGCAGGTGATGTACGCACTGCGCACACATCGCAAATTCAGCAACTTAGCAAAACTAGGAGGATCCAATCAGTCGTCATGTCCTGACTGTGTACATCGCACTTGCGACTGGCGGCAACTCAGGTAACATCCGGGGCGTTGAGACTCAACGAGACTAGGTTTCATTTAGAAAACTGGCAGTCAGGTATGTACAAGGGTTTACTATCACATTTTTTAGTGAATTGACCGTCCCCAGGCAAACATTTCAATCCTCAAACATGAGAACACCACTTTTTTGTTCACAAGATTAAAACACTGAACATACAGCACATTGCACAACCACCAAGCAATTTCTATAGACCAACCTTAAATAAAGGACCGAAATAAAACTTTATTCAAATACCTTTAGAAGCTTTAGAAATAAGATTTGGTGACCCTTTGTTCTGACAAGTTTTGCACACATTCAAATTCAATGGGGGGTCAACGGTAATCCTAAGCCACAGTAATTAGACCCTCTTTTGAAATGTCCTTTCTTTGGTGAGGTAAACAAAACAATGGCATGGTGACAAACAAGGGACAAAATCACCAAACGATTAACAACCCCTTTTGATGACCTTTATGCAAATGAGCATAATTACACCATTTTACAAACTTTATGTCAGAAAGGATTTGACAAGGACCGTGATTAGGAAATCTTAAACAACAACTTGGTGTGATGCTCCAATTTTCATTCAGTGCTTCAGGGTCTATTGAACTTTTAACACAGAAAAGGCCCAATTTTAAGGTTAATCACCCTCTCCTTGAGGATAACTGACTTGGCATGGGAAACTATAGAAAAAGTTTTTTTCTAATAGTGGATGGCTCTATTATGAGCCTCTCGAAATTGGGACACTGGAGGGTTTAGGCTGCTCCAGTTGTGAAGGGGGCCAGGAGTACCTAAATCCCTATTCTTGCAGGATACACAGGACCAAAGAAACGGCACATGTAGGGTAAAAGTGGAACAATTCTAGCCCCTGAGTGTTAAAATGGCATGGAGATGTATACTCGGGGCTAGAATTGTACCAGGGCAAGAATTGTACCACTTCACCCTACAGATAAATATCAAGAAGTCAACTTCCAGAATCTTAATTTATTACTTCACCCTACAGGGTGGCCCAGAAAAAGTTTCCCAATTTTTTCAAATGGATGTCAACACGCTTTGAACTGGTCCTGACGGTGGGTTGTCGAATGCACTTGCCACTGAAGCACAGGAAACATCGTGCAGCGTTGGTCAGCGCCCAGCTTCCTTGTCCACTCATTTGGCTGGGGAACTTTTTCTGGGCCACCCTGTAGACTAAAGTGCACTGCCGAACAGGGTCTCTGCCAGAAATATTTTTGAGGGTACTAATTTCTTCAAAATCAGCAAAAACCTCACGAAATTAAAGAAAATGGTCCTCTTCTGTTCCTTTGAGGGTACCAGCATAGTACCCTTAGTACCCTCTGGCAGAAACACTGCCAAAGAACAGATGTCAGAAGCAACTTCTCTGCTATGACTTGAGTACAACATCACCAGGTGAAAAGTCACAGCTCCCATCCACAACTTCAACGAGACATTTTGCCACGGGCCAACTGTGGTATACAGAATTAATACCATCAGAGTGGTTCATTACTTCAAATTAGCAGAGCAGAAAAACAGTAGCCACGACAAACTGAGGTGAGACATGGTGGCCATTAAGAAAACAGGAAAAGTTGTTTTTCACACTTCCAACTCGATTGCCAGTCAAAGTGGGGTAGTGGAAATGTTAGTGTCTGTCACCTGTGAGGTTATTGGTTCGTCTGGCAAGGGAAGTGAACTACATGTAAGACATCAGGACCCATATTCATAAAACTACTTAAGTCTAAGTGTGACACTTATCCTTTGTTCAGCACAAAAGATAAGTATCACACTTTGACTTAAGTAGGTTTGTGAATATGGACCCTGGTCTTAAGGCCGGTTATACATTTGGCAACGAATGAAGAAGTACGGTGATTGGATGATCAACGATAAAGGTACAGGATCAAGGTGCAGGATCAAGCATCAAGGAGCAGGATCAAGCATCAAGGAGCAGGATCAAGCATCAAGGTGCAGGATCAAGCATCAAGGAGCAGGATCAAGCATCAAGGAGCAGGATCAAGAATCGAGGTGCAGGATCAAAGATCAAGGTGCAGGATCAAGAATCNGTACAGGATATCATGAGGTGATGTCATTGCCTTTTCGGTTGCCATATTTTTAACATCTTACGGAAATAATGAAAGCTCTTCCGTGTGGAGTCGATGCAGCAAGCACACTTTTTTGCCCTTATACAGTGTACAGGATATCATGAGGTGATGTCATTGCCTTTTCGGTTGCCATATTTTTAACATCTTACGGAAATAATGAAAGCTCTTCCGTGTGGAGTCGATGCAGCAAGCACACTTTTTTGCCCTTATACAGTGTACAGGATATCATGAGGTGATGTCATTGCCTTTTCGGTTGCCATATTTTTAATATCTTACGAAACTAATGCTCACAGTGCCGCCTATCAGGTTGCAGGTTCGCGATTGATGAACTTGAGACAATTTGATTTCAATCCAGGTATAAATAAAGAGAACGATGTATCTATGATTTCTTTTTTTTTATATCCCACAATCATTCCCTGTACCTAAAAACATCAAACCATGCAGTGTCATCACTTTGATTTCATATCATATTACTTTGTATTTCAGTAGTCCAACAGGTAGGGTGATTGTTTGGAATAAGTGGATATCTGTTGACAATTATGAAAATGATTTTGACGTTTGGAGGAGAACCACCTCGGGGCTAATATTAAACGATAATGGTACATCAGATGATATTCTAATGACATGATTTAAGCATTAAAGGCTTCTACCCACCAGAAAAATTTTGTGGCCAGTCAAAAGGGGGTGTTCATTTTAGGGTCGATTGTACAATATAAATCTAAGAATTCCATTACCCTGGCCTCTTTCTTGCTTATGTCATACTCCCCGCATGCCTGACTGCACAAGCCTCTACAGGACAGCCTACTCAGGCCAAAAATATGGTTCTTGGGATTTGGTACAATTCACCCTTAAGTGAACAGCTCCTTTTAACTTTTTTTCATAATTGGCTGGAATCATTAGTCTACTTGACAACAATACCTGATTAGAAATAAAATCAATACAATACAACAATACGGCTCTTTGTTTAACACCTGCCTGGAGCAGAGTCCTTAAAGAGTACATGTAAATGAGGTATCAGGTGTGAAAGGAATCGTAGTCCTAGGAATGCAAGTCCAAGTTGCAATATTCTCACAGTGGTCTTGTAAGGTTATATATGAATGGTCAGGTTTCCATAGCCAAATATCCGAATCCTGTTGAACTACTGAACCTGGACTTAGATACCAGGGGGATTTAGGTCTGTATGCTTCGGTTGGATTTTAGGCTAGTATAGCTGAAGTTAGACTTTCTCTTTGCTTGAAGCATTGAGAAAAGTCAGATTTGAATGAAAGTGTGGCTGAAGTCCGACCCGTGCATACGGCCGTTAGATTCCTGTCACGGCACCAGCTGCGTGTGGAGACTGGCCGAGTCATTTCAACTGTATTTTACAGCGTCTGACCAAAATTCGTATATCTGACCAAAATTCACTAAAAAACTTGTAAATTTGATTATCAATATGCTGCAAAAATGATGAGAAAAACTCTTCAAATGATTGGTTCAGTTTCTTGAATTAATTCCTCCATTTTGGATCCGAATCTAATTTTCAATGATACTACCTTGGCGAGACCAACGACATTCAATCAAATCACACAATTTGTCTCCCGTTGGAGAGTTTTTATTGAATCAAAAATATTCAGTCGTCTGCCTTGCATAACCTAATGTGACAAATATTACGAAAGAGAGAACCCGGATTGGTGCATTTTCATCAGCCAGTACGTCATGGCCGACGGCTCGACGCTCATTCGAGTCCATTATTGCACGAGTAATCCCGATCGGCCGCAAGCGATTGTTTGACGATATTAAGAGTGAGCGCAGGTCATGTGATCGATGGACAGCCATTGTTTTATTTTGTCGAGAGGTGATTTAGCTGCCGAGTTAAGCCTCTTAGTCTTCACCCTTTCCTTTGTGTTTCCGTAGAGAAGGGCATAATCATACCAACCACCAGGAGATAGTATTACGTCCCAATAGATCCCAATTCTCAACTGGGAAATGCCCTAGGGATGTATGTGGAGAAAAAAAATCATGCACAGCAGGGGTGTATCAAGGACTTTGAAAAAGGGGGACGGGTTAAGTGCAACAAGAGGCCCATGGGCCTGGCGCTCAGCTGATATTCTAGGCCTATGTTTGAGATAAGGCAAGTACATGATGTAAGGGTTACCGCAGTGTTGGAGGATGGGTAGTGGGTGATGTCACATTTTATTCACCGAATGTGCATGGTTGGATAAGTTATTTGATCGATTCGATGGATTTTTTCAATTTTTTCGGGAGATTCAAAGGTCAGTTGGAAAGTGCATGAAAATCATCAATGAAAAAAATCCACGGGACACCCCCACCCCAACTGCCACTGGAGATCCTAATTAACATCTCTGTAGCCAATACCCCAACCTTTGAAATACTATCCCTCTCTGGAACACGCTCTTGTCATAACTTTAACTCATCTGCCCCCAGGTTTGAGCAGACGGTATCTTCTGCTGACGTTTAATCTAAAAGTCTTGGAAATGAACCAGAAAAAATTTGAAGAATAAACAATCTTCAGATGGTTCACAGGAACAACCTTTCTTCAAATAATTTCCCATCAATACCGTAGGATGTGAGAAAAGGTCATGGGGGTTTAAGATCAAATTCGCCATTTGGGATCCCTGTCAAGTTATGTTTCTGAAACTTGGAGGGATGAATGAAGGGCAATAGACATTATTTTTGATAACATAAATGACTAATTAGCTCTTTTGTTTTATCTTTGAGGCCAAATTACTCCTAGAATCTGGCCATTTCGTGGGCTGATTTTTTCACCTCCTATTAGCGTTGACTGTCTGCTACATATATCAAAAAGAAAAACATTTGATTTTCATTGGTAAGTCCTAAAAAATGCTTCATTTGATAACTCACTTTTCCTTAAGTTGTGTTTTGCTTAACACTCA
>NMRB01000726.1:144589-182067 GCA_002633025.1 Notospermus geniculatus
TGCGAATGTAACTAGTTCCTGACTCATCGAGGGGATAAAAACGGTTCAATGGGAAATGTACCCGAGAAAACAATGGCGGGATTAGAGCTGGATTAGATATGAGACGACCACCTTCTCCTCTGCAGCTAGCTACCAACAAAATGATACACAGGTTTTTTGAGTACTTCACGTTTTTTGCCCGTGATTAATAAGCGAAGTGGTCTAAGGCGTTTCTAACATGTTAGGCATTTACAGCTGCATTATCTTGTCTGCTGATGAAGTAAATGATAAAACACAGACCCCTGTTTTGCTGGATGCTGAATTCTGGGTGCAGGTAGGGTTACAATGACATGTTGATTAGAAGTGCCACAATGCCAGTGACAAGTAGATAGACAGAACTATGAATTGATGCCAGTGTTGTTTGGGTACTCCTCCAGGACTGATTTGGCAGTGCGCTGCACAACTGACCGACCTTCCGTGACGCTTCTCACCTGAGTACCACAAGCAGCATCATGCACATACCATCCTCGTATTTTCCGTGGATGTCGCATGCCGCCATGGAAGGTACGCAATGAAGACGTTATGTCATTCACCCGTGGTGCGCGAAGACATCACGCACAAGAGGCGCGTGACGTTCTGATACCATACACAATGAATTGAAGTGTACGGTACTTTGCGTGACGTACGCGAAAGGTACGCGGATAAAGGTAGGTCAATTGTGCAACGTACTGTACTCACACAAATTCCCAGTACCATTCCAGCATCATCATGAAATACAGCAGGATTTTCCAGCGCTGGTTTGGTGTCTAGGAATTCCCCAGTGTAATTTTGGTGTCAGGGACACTGGCAGGCCAGTGTTCCTTTGGTACCAGTCCAGTTGTTCTCCTTTCTCTAAGTCAGTCCAGTGTCACTAGTTTCATGGAGCACTGTGATGTCAGTGGTCCCTAGTGCGTGGTAAGTGGAGCCCCCTTCATTGTCAAGTTTCTGATGGGCACTTGCAACGGGGGGGGGGGGGGGGGTNGGATGTCATAATGAATAAGCAAGCATCTTCTCCTTGACTGTAAATTCCAAATGAAAATTGCAAACGACCTTCACTGAGGTCGAAATTAGTGTATCACTAATGAACTGAAAATACCCTACCTCAGATCATCCTTTGCAATGCCCCCTGGCAGGGACTTGGAGAATCACTTGACAGCACCAGGTTTATCCTTATACAGAAATACATCCAAACACTTGTTTCATCCAAATATTTCCTCTGGACCTTATAGGTGGTGTTAATTATTAGGAATTTCCCCAGCATACAATCCTCATGAGTCGACGCCCGAGCGTTCAGCAACCAGTGCAAGGTAGAGCTTACCTTACACCCAACGAACATGAGAACTTGAAAGCATACCACGGTGAAATGAAGCCATGTTTTTCTATCAAGCGCTCGTGTTGTGTTAATTGGTGAAATTGTGACGGAAGTAAACAAATCAATTAGGCCCAGGTGCGAGCAACCAATACTTAGAGAGATTAGACAGAATTTCAGGAAATTCATCAGCCACGTTTTTAATCGAATCGTCCTTGTGAGAAAAAAAGTGCGGAAATGATCATATGGTCATTTGGATGCGGAAATGCATTGATTAGCAAACCGTGTATTGGATTTTCATCAAAACAAAACCAGGATTCCATCTCTGGCAACTTTTCGTAAGTTTACTGGTAGCCACAGAGTCAGCTGCATGACTAGACACTACCACCAATGCCATACTATGATGACAATGATTACGCCCGAAGGATTGAAATCCATGTTGGGAGCAAACGATAATGGTTTCTGAATTTTAAGGATATATCTCTCGGTTTTTAAACAAATCTCAATCGGCGGGCCAATATTGCCACAAGCCTGAATCCACCCATCTGCAGAAAAATTAAAGTCCAATAGAATTTCTAGGCCCCTAACTAATGTTAGTCATAAATGCTACCAAAAGCAGCTACATGCAAAAAAACTACATGTAAAACTCGACCAAGAATTTCAAAGATTGTGAAAAAGAAGCACTTTATTTTCTTGTGGCTGTCTTTAAATGTGAAAATCTGGCAGCTTTTGGAAGGTGTGATGTTTCTCACTGGCTATAATCTCAACTATAAATGGCTTCAGAGGATATGTCAATTAATCTGTCACAGGTGTAACATACCGTAACCTCCTGTGATACCCGGCTACCATTCGATCACTTAAGCTCCTGGTGTCAGATATCTTAGATTTTGTCCAGGGCATTATGGGATCATAAAATACCGTCTAGTCAGCTGACGATGTAAATTCTAATGCAGTTTATAGGGTGTCGTCTTTAGCCCCTTTCACACCAGGCCTACTACGTACAGTTGCAAAGTGCGGCTACACCGAGCAATACGCTGGACTACGTGGCAATAAGCCGAGGGATGCAAAGGGGTATGCAAATGGTCGCAAAAAATTAACCATGTGTAATTTGTTCGCGTACTTTCGGTGTAGAGCACTGGACGCAGAAAGTACGCAGTTTTTATGCAAGTCTACGCAACACTTCGCTACTGTACGCCATGCCTATGCAATAGTACGCTACCCTACGACAGTCCGACAAAAAATCCTTTGAGGCTGGCGTAGCATTACGTATGGAAGTGTTGCGTACTTTTGCTTAGTGTGGGTTCAGGGACTATGCTGATCCTGTACGTAGCAACATCTATTTCATGAGTACGCAGCATAATTTTGGCGTACTGACTACGCCACACAATACAACTCTAGGCAGATCCGGAGTGAAAGGGACTTCAGCCACGTAAGATGTTTCATTCTAAGCCCACCTCAGCCAATTGCTCAAGGCATCAGGCGTTTTTTGCTTTGTCGACGCAACATCGATAATGTCACGGAAAAAACACCGGCGGTCAAGCGGCTACGGATCCCGGGTCACCCATCTCTAGAACCTCCAACCATCACCTCATGTCATTATCCCACCACTTGGAGACAATTGAATAAACAGAACTCTCTCAGGCGAAATTCGGTCTTAATTCGCTGTGGCAGCCGGTCACCATGACAATTCTCTCGACCCTTCGTACACCGGTGTGGAAAACCTCATTACGCTAACTGTTCCAACGCAATACAAACTACGCTCCGCTAATTAACACCCCTGGCAAACTGTTAGTGAGATTAGCCATGGCAACACAAGGCATCGAAACAACTAGAACAGAGGCACTGTCAATCAACGTTAATTATTAGTTGTATAATTTCTCCGATAACTTCCGCTTTTGATGAAATTGACTTTTTTCGCGCCTGTCGGTAATGTCATTATTTGGGAGGGCACTGCGAGGGTTGACAGTCAAGACTGATTGGCAAGAAATTAAGGCATTTACCCATAACGATGCCGCAATGTGTATTAAGAGTATTTTTTAATCTAGTAAAGTGACAGAGCAGTGGAGCATGACATGCAATGACACAAGATTTTGTTTTTGACTAGATTCAACTGAATTTGTTTTCAATAATCAATAGTGTTTTGAATGATTAGGCCTGTATTCTGTAGAAGCCCCTTAACTCTAAGGTCCACTTTAAGCTTTTGTATTCTGCCCTGCAAACAATAGTGAAAGGTAAACCTTAGAGTAAAGGAAGCTTCTAGAATATGGCCCTGAGACACCCTGGCCCGTATTCTAGAAGCTTCCTCAACTGTAAGGTTTACCTTTAGCTATTGTTTGCAGGGCAGAATTAAGGAGTTAAGGAGGCTTCTACAGGGTGGGCCAGAGAAAGCGTCCCTCGAACAATAGGGAAACAATAGAAATGCTATTGTTCGAGGGACACTTTCTCTGGCCCACCCTGTAGAATACAAGCCTTAAAGTTTTTGTGTTCTGCCCAGCAAACAAGGTAAACCTCAAGTTAAGGAAGCTTCTACTTCGAGAATACGGCCCAAAAATACCATGAGAAGTTAAGCTGAGCTTGATTTACAACTTCTGAGGACACAATAACCCAAGTCTGGTTGCATGTTTATCCTGATTATCAGAGATTATTCACCAGAAAGAATTGAAAATTGAAAATCGAATCTCCCTCCAAATTCAGATGACATCATCAACACCATCGATTGAGTCATCCACAGTAAAGGTATAGTCCCATTGCGGGTATTGGGAAATACCCCTCGTAGCTTGCAGACGTAAGGTACAGTGGAACCTCCCTTTAGCGGACACCTCTGCCAGGAGGACACCTCTCTATTAAGGACACCAAAGTTCAGTCCCAAATTGACCGTTTCTATTAATTTTGACCTCTGTAATCAGGACGCCTCTCAATTAAGGACAGCATTTGTCAGTCCCAGAGGTGTCCATCCTTAATACAGAGGTTCCACTGTACCGGTATATTCTGAGTTAGATTTTCAACTCTTGTTTTTGATAACAATTATTATGTTTTATACGGTTTTCATACAAATTCATTGAGTTAACCCCCCCCCCTCGTAATTCGCAACACGTTCACAGTTCATTGTTCTCTCTCAAATGACGGCAATGGTAAACTCCGATCGGCGACAAAACAGGATCCAATATCAGAAGGAAACAATTTCAATAGCTCAACAATGAATCAGTGCAGCGCATACCATGTATCAAGAAAAATGTGACTTTTCTATATACAACTTTTTAGCCACAGGATAATTAGGAGAGCCATTATTTGCAATTAAACCCGCACAAACTTTAGAATGCTATGAATTATTTTATTATTATGATATCCAAATGTACAAGACCTAAAACAAATCTTTATGGGACCACTTTCTGAATTAGGCATTATTTACACATACACGCATCAAATATGTCCACATACAAGAGACAAACTGTTTGTGAGAATTGGCTAATTAATATAATGGCTACGTAATTGGAAATAAATTGCTTGTCCCACACACAGCTACAGAAAGTACTACCGCCATATGTAGACCTATAATTTATATCTGTCATTTATTACGGAAGAGTCTGACTTGCGTGTGACCATGGACAAGTCACTCTCTTGGAATGGTGTATGACACACTTGACACTAGATGGCGTTATCTTCTATAACACCACTAGCGCATGTGCTAGGTTTCCATCTTGAAAGTAGTGCAGATTACTACATTTTGGTAAAGGTTTTTAACCATCGTGAACAGGCCAGCCGTGTCACCGCCAACCCAGTGGCATCTACGCTAGATGATAGATGATGTTGAAAAGTGGTGCTGTTGGGTTCAAGGCGAATATTTTCAGACTAAAAAGACTTCGTGTTGATAACAAGTGGTATTAGAAATGAACTGAATACTAATTAGAAAGAATTGTGTGATTAGGCCGACCGAACTATTTCTACTTACGCGCCGGCAAAATCCAAAATGGCGGCCTTCCACCTACGCTAGTGGTGAAATGAGGCACGATATTTTGCCGCTAGTGTCAAGTGTGGGTGTATGTGCAATCACAGTGCCCTCTATAGGAGCAGTCATCCACGCTTATTGCCAAAAGATGGCAGCAACGTTCTAGCAGACGACCAACACAAAAGAAAATTCTTCTCTTGATCGGTGCTCAATCAAGCATGAACAGGTCTGCTATTGAATTGGGCCGTAGTGACACCTATTGGTCAACTGACAGCTCCTCTTGACTTGGCTTTATATTGCCTTCTAGTTGTAGCAATGGTTCGGCAAGGGCAAGTGTACCTCAGCAGTGTTGTACTTTTATCAAGAATGAACAGAATTTTTCAAATTTTCAAGAACTTCGAAGAATTTGCGTTCGGCATCCATGCCCACTCTTGCACAAACTAAAGAACATTGCCTGGAAAATAACGGTTCTCTCAAAAGACTAGTCAAATCGCTGAGGGACTAAATCAAGTTTCATTGTCATTTGACAGTTCACAGGCAGTCGAAAAGAAGACAACCGTTTTCCCATGGGTATCATTTCGCCACAAAAATGTGATTGTATTCCTCATGTTGCTCACTCATAAAGATTTCTCCTCAGCATCGACTACAATTAAACTTCAATGCAATTCATCAAATCAGGTAATCTTGTACGTTCTGTTAACGAGTTATTATTACAAAGAGGCGATCTAATAAGCTGCGCAGTAACAAGTTATCTTTCACAAATGAAATTTGCGTTTTTTCTTTAATTCATCTCAAAGAAGGTTTCTGCTCATCAGAATGAAATCTTAGATAAAAGGAAAATTTAGATTTTATGACAATAAGAATTTTATTCCTTTGCAACGATGAATGGTCTGTTTTTAACCACGTTTTCTTTCTCAGCTAAATCTTGATATTGAAACTGGATGTTAGACTTTAATTTTAAAAAAAGATTTTAACCCTTTAACTGGGTAGCACGTCATATTACGTCATCACAAAATCCGGGGAACCCCCGAAAACACCCGAGGATCTCAGCTGGTGTAGGACGTAATAGTACGCCCTCAAGGAAATGGTGCTTCACATTGCGTAGGACGTTATATCAGGTCCTGAACCTTATGTGTCAAACACTTTTTTTGGCAATTTTTTTTCTAAGAAAGAAATTTTTTTTCAAAAATTTTTTTCAAAAATTAATTACACAGTTAATGGGTTAATTCAGTGTTTTTTTACAATAATTCTTCTGGATATTATCCATCCACTCTCATTCAATGCGTTAGGACTTCTTAAGTACGTACCAAGCCGCCCTAAACAAAAGACCAATGAACACACTCGATCAAAGGTATCGCCACGAGTTCTATGGTCTCATTACCCTGGGTGGTCAAAAAAGCGACTAATTTACCATAGGCTAGATGAGTTGAATAGGCAAGTGTGCCATCTTCAAAAGATAACGCACCACACATACTCGTTAATGACCCTAACCATCTTTTATTTTTTAACCAAGACATTATCGGGATGAACATTTTCGACCACACACCGACAACCATAACATTGCCTACCTGTCCTAGTGCATTATGGGTAGCTGGTGGAGAAGGCGAACACACTATGACAAGATAACAACTACGGGAGTGAAGAAGATCATATTTTAGAGTTTTCGAGAGAAGCATTTTCTCTACCATGCCTGATTTGTTGAATGAGCTAATAATTCATGGCATGTTCCAATCTTTTACTCTTTAATATCACTGATGAAGATGATGTTTGATTTAGAGACCATTCACAGCCAGAGGTGGCCCAACTGATAGTGCCCTATCCTAGATAATCAACAGAGTGGTCCTACATGACATCTTAAAACAAGGAACCCTAGAAAACTGACAAGCAATCTAGATGATCAACATTACCCCTTCTGACAAGACTTCTGCAGGGGCCCTGCATGAATTTATAATGACCCCTGATAAACCCACTGCTGAAACCCCTGCAAAACCCCCTGCCTTAAAGTGAGGGATGACCAACACTGACACCTTTTGACAAGGAGCTGAACTGCCATAAGGCACTCAAACTGTCTCTCCACAACAGTGACCATGAAAGCTGTGAACTTTGTCACCAGTGAAAAGACTTTCTATGACAAAAGCAACAAAGGAGAAAAAATAAGATTTTTAAAACATCCAAACTTATTAAAAGTTTTCATCTTCCAATACTTACCTCACTGTGTTGTAATCCTCGCGGGCACTTTTCAACAAAATGATAAAGAATGAGAAGATCCGAAGTAAATCGCCATGAAAAAGCATCCAGTTTGCCTTATAAAGCCAGTCTGAAAGCCAGAATGGTCCAACTCCAATATTTTTCACCTCTACAGAAGCCACAGATTTTCAAATGTCCCTGGATGAAATGAAATGTACATATGGCCACAACTCTAGATGATTTCAGTACCGGTATAAGGATTGAATCTTGAAGTCCTCACAGTTTCACTTCTTGTGAAGAAATTGGCACTCTATGTAACAGAATGAACTTCCTTGTAGAAAGGTGAAAACAGGTGACATGTTCACTGTGTGGGTCAAAAGATGAATCCGATATATAAGACTGTGAACAAAGCTCATACATGTACCTGTATCATGAAGGCCAGAAACGATTCTGATTGAAACATTTACACACGCTCCAGTAACATATTACGATGCACCTCATTTGACCAAATGAGGCCAAATTCACCATAAATGGGTTAATTACCATCAAAGTTCCCAGTGTCCTAATTAAGCAAACAAAATTTAAGACCTATTTACTCAGATTTTCAAATCACTTTACAAAAATCTTAAAATGCAGATAAAAACCCATGAATAAATATTTTCTGAAGATAGCCAAAAAGTTGGGTGACTACCCCATATCTTTTGTCAACAGAACTATCAGCAATGAATAGCAATGTTTTGTGACATGTACCATAATTAGGAACATTTAAATTTTGTTATGCAGGAATGCTTAATAAAGGCACCAATCTAGATAATTGAGTGTCCAGGGTATGCGAATAATTATCAACATTTTGAAAAAGAATCAAATAAATTGTGTCGAATTAACAGCAATTATGTGCTTTAATTATATAGTTATTACTGACTTAATTATATATAATTCCTTCAGTAACATCATGCTGGAAAATTTCGTAATTAAAACCTGTTTAGTAGTCGCGTCACTCAAAGCAAACACAGAAATTTGTGTACTCACAGGAATCAAGGCACCACTACCATGGATTTTTTTATGTCCATTTTGAGCATGAAATTCTGTATTATCTTATCTAGAAGAGATATTCAGTTGTTTTCATGTAGCCAAAATGAAACCATGTTGGTACCCCATGATTTGAGTTTCCGTCAAAAAAATCCTAATTCAGTGTTCAATCTCAGTGGTCTTTGTAGCACAACAGTAAGCTGATTTAGGTGTGACATGCATGCAACCGTCTAACAACATGAAGGTCTCCAAGACACCAAGGTCACCGAGAAACCAAGGTCACAAAAACACCAAGGTCACCAAAATACCAAGTCACTAAAGACACCAAGGTCAGAAAAACGCCAAGGTCACCAAAATACCAAAGTCACTAAGACACCAAGGTCACAAAAACACCAAGGTCACCAAAATAGCAAGGTCACCAAAACAGCAAGGTCACAAAAACACCAAGGTCACCAAAACACCAAGGTTACCAGGACAGGACCAAGAAAACCTGAACAGCTCATCCAAGGAGAAAGATTAAGGTCTTGATTACACAGAACGTCCAGCAAAATGGTCAAATGGAAATACACAGAAAGTGAAAATAGCCAAATCAGAGGGTCTGAATAGGCCTAAGACAATTATTCCAAGGTGCCACCTTTCAAAGCAAACTGGCACATCAAGTTGAAAACAACACCAACAATGAGTACAAGAGTAAAGGATGCACAATATTACCAAGGCTGACAAAAAACTCCCCGCTTTTGGATAATCACGTTAGAGAGTTTTCCGTGTATAATCCTCATATATATATTGTGTACAAACACAGAGTGGTCTCCCCGTTGATGAATTATTGGCATCTGCGACTAATTTGTCATTAAGTCACATTATTTACCCAGGAAATGTTTTAGTATTTCTATTGTGTGACTGTAGTCAATAAAACACGGCCTGCCTCAATCTCGGCTCATAAAATGCTGCGGAGGCTGGCCTGAGCTCCCATCACAGAAACGCAGGAAACGTACAGAAATGTGACGTAGTCCATGCGACTTCCTTCTAATATACTCAGTTGTGACTTAAAAAATAGGAACTGACTTATTGTCAAAATAGGAATTGACTTTCTAACTACCGGTTATTGCCCTTTCCAAACAATGCTCAACACTTACTGAAAGAAAGCCTACTCAAGATACACAGCGTACCGTTTCGGTACTTCTTTACCGCCATTCATTGTCTGAAGAGTTTTGAGCCGTTCACAAACTTCCCATATTGTGCATTTCTTGTTTGTCACAAGTATCAACATGAAATCTTGAAATCAACACCTGCAGCGTCAGCATTATTCAACCTTTGTTAACAGTACTATAATATTAGAGACCAGCACCCACTGACGATGCTTTCTTGCCAAACTTGTAAAAAAGATGGCCTCCTCTTGTTTTCCATTTCTCTTTAGACAGTGAGTTTTCTTTACAAATCAACAACAGCCATTTGAAGATGCGTCCATCAACTTGCGTATTACACTATTCCCAAATGAGACGACCTCGTTTATGATCATACGACTGCCAGCGATGGATCGCGTTGGCCAAATGAACGGTGAAAACAAATCACTAAGATGACAAACAAAATATCCAATAATCGCCAGAGATTTGGACATATTTCCATACACAAGACGTCATGCAAAAATCTTACGCCATTCATGCATAACTAACGTTAACCAATCAGAATGGAGCAATTCTAATCTAGCGTCGGAAGCAAATGTCGAATATTTCTTACCTAAATGTGGCAATACGTGTATAAACAATACAATATATCACATATTGCGATATCTCGGATTTGTTCAGACGTGTCAGAGGTCGTAAGAGGATTGAAGGACATAGTCAGTCTGCCGTCAATGCTCAACATCAGGAGTCAGGGCATGTTGTCAGTTTTCTTGGCTATCATGGCCGATTCTGATCCCCGTCAGAGTGGGAATATTCTCACACTGTCTGAGAAAAATGACCATTTTCAGGCATTTCTGAACATGTCCGTCGCCTGTGCGCAGCAACGTAACAAATAAGGGGCCGTCTCAAAATTGTTTTGATGCCAAAAAAGACGAAGTGACTTCGTCTGGGGGGAGGGGGTTCTCAATTTGGGGAAGCCCACTTCATCTTTTTTGAAAACATTGGCATCAGTCTTTTTTACAGGAGAATGACTTTTTTATATGCAGTCTTCAGAAAGGAACAAGGTTCTGGCTGCATGGGCCTACTATGGACTGTATGAGTCATAGCTATAAACTTCCAACATGGATGAAGCCAATGTCAAGTGGCCACTTTCATCTTTTCAAGGGGGAAAGGGTCAGAGAAAAGATGAAGTCACTTCATCATTTTTGGCATCAATGTAATTTTGAGACGGCCCCTAAACCAACCTCATCACGACCCTCTCAATTTTCAACCATATTTCACAATTCCTCAATCAAAAGGTACCAGCTTCATCCCCTTATTTTCAAATACTTTCTATTGTAAACCACGACACTGACCTTGTGTTTTCTGGTATCGCACATGAATCTTGGATCTTGGACTCGGGTCGCCATGGTAACAAGAAAGGTTCTTTTTAATTACGACTTTGGTCATGTGTCAGATTTGGACTAATTTCCCATGATTCATGACCGTGCACATTTCTCATCAGGCCGTATGAACGTCTTAGGTAACCCGACCGCAAAAACCTGATGTGATGTGCGTCCTGATCGTTCATAATTAACCTAACTTGGCACTCTCGCCGATTACCATGTCCAGGCTTAGTTTCGGCTGACTTCGCACTAATTGTGAACTTGTTAATTTATAAGACTTAGGCCGTTTAGTGCGTGGTGGTCTTTCATCATCGGTCGGTGGAAGAAAATGTGTTGATATGAGCCACAAGTCGAATAGTGAAGTCACAAATCATTGACTTTTTTATACCATTTGAGATTAATCAAATATTTTATGGTTTTGGCCAGTTTAGAACTGATTGTGATCCGACGATTTCTCAGAAAGTCTTGGGCACCAGTCCAGACGATCAACTCATCGTAAACAAGGAACAAGCCAGCAGATCATAAACAATGAATCAAATATCTGACTAATTTTGCATGGGGGGCAAATCTTTAGTCCTATAGCCCCGTTTACACTGGTCACGGAAAAAGCGATCCGTGCTCGGACCGGTCCTGTCCCACTTCGTCATCTGGCGATCTGCCCCGTTTACATTAGCACAATGGAACCGAGCCAGTTGGCGGGTGCCACGAGCTCTCCCGTCAGTTCAGTCAATCGGAGGTACGATAAATCAAACGACGACAACAACAAAATGGATGCCTCCATGCAAAAATCACTCAGAAATCCCCGCTAATGACGTCATTCATAATTCGCGCATGTGCAGAACACAATTTAGCAACCGTGCCAAGATCGGTTACTGTTACACAGCAGTGTTATCGAACGATCCGTGCTTGACCGGTCCGAGATGGCCTCCAACTGGTGGTCTAGGCTTGGTTCAGTTTGGAACCGTTCCTGGCACGCTTGTCCTGTTTTCACTTGCTATTTTTTTGGCGATCCATTCTCGGACCGGTCCGAGATCGGTTATTTTTCCTCAGTGTAAACAGGGCTTATGAACTCAGACCTGATTTTCATCCTGACTTGATCAGACAGGCAAGCAATTAATGACCGGAAGGTCGAACAACATGAAAAGAACCTGCACAGAGAACCAAAGATGCCTTTAATTTAAGGCGGCTCCCCATATGCCGGTTAAAAACCCTTGGTTCGTGCTGAGTGAAATCGAAGCCGATGAAAAATTCACCTGCGATCATTATTTTCCTTACCAAGCGCTTAATTGCCAACTACTGGGTCTGATCAAGGTGGGATTCCTCCAAGCTGATAGTGTTTATTACCCAACTATAAACTCACCTCCGGCGTCAAGTTCAGGTGAAGCTGAGCCAAAATCATGCCTGTAATCTACGCACAGCAACACATGGAATGGGGCTCAACATCATCAGGAACTGGCGTTCAGTTTCAAAGATTAGTAAAGGTCAAGGAAGTGAAGTCATTCCAAATTTTCTCACCCGCTATAATTTTTCTTCCACCCGAGCAACAAAAATTAGAGAACCAACGTGAAGCCATTGTATCTTAATTACAACGGACACAGGGAACTAGATGATGTTTTTCTCACGGAACATTTTCAGAATCAAATAGTCTAATATTTGAGGTGAAGAACAAGTCCATAATTGCTACGATGGAAGGCAGACAACTGATCTTTCAGAAACATGAAAATCATTTCAATTATTCTGCGTGCCCGGGATAATAATTATCCACATTAAAGGGCATCAGGGAAATGGAAGGGATGCAATCTTGGACCTAGGAGAAGTCAGGTCAGAGGTAGATCTACCCCTTTGTCCCTTCAAATGTAAGACTGTAGAAGATGAAGCCCATTTTCTATGTTGATGTCCACATCCAAATTACTTGAGGTTCTTTTTCATTTTGTGTGTTGCATAATATTGTAAATATCTTTTAAGATATTTACAATATTACAATAGAACGATTTAAAAAAAATGTTCTATAATATTACTGTTGTATATATATTCATGCTTCTATTCTCCAACACCAATGTAGCACCTAAAATGTAATGCGTACATTTTGTTTGGTTAATAAAATTTGAATTTGAATTTGAATCACATAAGGTTTGGCCTGGTCGCCCCTTTTGGTAGCATCAAAACATTTGTCTCCTTTTTGGGATACTAAGTGTGCCACTGGTAGGTTACAGATGTTCAAATGATGGTCGACACAGTATTAAGATCGAAAAAAATACCAAAAGAAAAATTCCCAAGCCAACAAGGTACAAATACTGCTGATCAAGGATGCGTGAGTAAATGATTTCTGTGCAAAAAATGCTGAAGAAAAACATAGCGAAGCACTCTTGTCCAGCATCATACTGTCTTAGCAAGATACATTGTAAATGGCTAAATGGTGAATGGTAGTGAAAAAAACTTCGGTGTCATTTTCTATGACTACCCTCTTCAGCCGCTGGTAACCATGGCGATGGATAGTTTGAAAATCAAGCCCGCCTTATTAGGATTGTCAGCTTTGAAAACGGCGGCAAAGATGTTTATAAAAAGCTCTGCACCGGGTTGATGACACAATAATGACAATAAGGGTCTGTATCAAATGGACGCTGGTTGCAGGAGATCGAATTCTGCACGGATGCTGACGAATCTGGCTGCTGCAGTCAAGGACAAATCAATCACTGACCGCTGCATTGGCAGTTCTGCGACAGGGTGCATGCACTCAGAAGTGATCAAGGTACATGTAAGGTTGGCTGAACGGGTTATTGTCATCTTGGGTACACAAAGTGTACCCAGGTTCGATGTCGTCAAGTGAAATTGTACCCTGGGTCCACTTTCTTGTTACAAACTGTACCCAGGTTCTGATTGACAGACTAGGGACGAGCTCATTCTCAAGATCTCATCGGATACGTGAATTTGTGTAGGTTGGTTCCACAATCCTCCGCCAGGTGGTACTGTTGCTATGACACATGATCACGCACACCCATCATGGCCATGCACACATACCGGTACATGGGAATCTTGCATGCACAATATCAAGTGACTTTCACCGAGAACAACCTCGCCCCGAGGTCTCTAAATCAGAACCTGGGTACAGTTTATAACAAGAAAGTGGACCCAGGGTACAATTTCACTTGACGACATCGAAACCTGGGTACACTTTATGTGTACCCAGGATGACAATAACCCCTTCAGCGTAAAGGCCGGTTTCCACTGAATGCGATGCATTGGCGCAAGCGGCAAAGGCTTTGTTATTTTCCGCCGCACAGCACGCAAACAAAGGTACCTAAATCGCGCGCGTTGCCCTATCACACGTGATATCGCATTCGGTGGAACCGGCTTTAAGGTTGTGCCAAGGAGTCACAGGGAAGTTGCTGACAAGTGATTCATAATGAACAACTTACCATTCATTGTAATGAATTTGAAGATATAGGTGCTCCATCTGTAATTAGAAAACACAGGAAATGAAAGAATACTAATCACTATTTCACAATCATTACAAAGGAAGAGCTGTAGCTGATCTTAGCTTCTTCTCAGATAAGGTTCTTCAATGATTTCCTCATCATGATATATATCAGGAGTAACTCACTTGTCTTTTCAACGAGAGCGTTGTCCAAGTTCATAATGATAGCCAAGTAGGGAATACAGTACGTTGCACAATTGACCTCCCTTCCGCACCGTGCACCACCCGCATACCACATGCAGCGTCATTCATGTACCGTCCTCGTATTTTCCGCGGATGTCGCGCACCGTCATGGAAGGCATGCAGTGAAGACAACGTCATTCACCCGACGTCACACAACAGAGACGCGAGATGTACCCGTACCATACGCGATGTACATGTACTGAAGGATACCTTCCGCGCCACGTCTGAGGAAGGTACGCGGATAAAGGGAGGTCAATAATTGTGCGACGTACTGTAGTTTTTACCACTTTTGAGCAACACTCCTGACTCCTTTTCACGTTTTTATACAGAATCTGGTGATTTCAATGCAACTGTGTGTGAAATGGGCTTAAGGCCAGTTGAATCTGCCCAAGGTGGTGCACTTCAAAATTTCAAAATGTGAGTCATGAATATGTCCATTTGTCTTCCGCAACTGACCTATCAGATGTTGCCATAAAACTCTTCCAAAAGTTGACATGAATCCTTATGATCAAGAACATCCTTGTACCGGGTACATGCCAACGCTATACACCTCACCAAGATCAGGTGCACATCAAACAATGTAATGACCACATACATTCAATATAGTACAAGTCAGACATAACTGTCGCAATTAAACACAAGATAATGATACCAGACTGTTTGGCAGATACTAGATAAGAAATACATACATTAATATCACTTGGAGACACATCATACCTAACTGATAATGATTATTAATTAAAGATCAGAATCACTGATAGGTAAGTGCATGTCAAACGGTTGGAAAAAGCAAACAGGATGTCCAGGAGACTGATGACATCATGACCAATGACAAGTCTTTTAGTGATGGACTGTCCCTAGGTGAAGAAAACGGTTTTCCAGCAATAGGCATTGAAGAAAAAAACTCATCTGTGAGGATGACTTGGTCTGGAATGATTCCCTGAACTTTGCCCATCTTTAGGTGGGCCTAGTCTCACAGACTCCACTGTTCAACTGAAGAAGTGCCCAAGCTGACACTCAGGCACATGCAGAAAACATGCTTCCATTTTGTGAGGCATATTTTATGCATATGCTCTATTAGTGCACCAGGTATGCACCCTTGATATGCTGCATTCATGCATCAATCATGCATCACACATGCTGCATTTTTGTAGCAGTGAGGATACCATCATGAGGTTTTCATGAGCAAGTATGAAATTGGGCAATTCATCTTCTAGCCAGAGACTTCCCAATCTTTTACAGTCCTACTCTTTGTTAAAGCATTCAAATTCTCAAGACACTTCAAAACAGTAAAATTTCACATCACTTACACGTTCTTCCACACAACGTCGTCATGCATAGATCTCGTCATTCATTAAAAGGGTCAGTACTAACGAGCTATTTATTACCTTGCGAAGTTAATGACTATATTCCTGATTGGTATGCAAATGACATACGGCAGGCTACTTCTTATTGCGAACAAGGAACGTATTGTTTAGATGAGAAACATTCAAGCGCTAAGGGTGGCAAAAACAACTAATTTAGTCGTGAGGTATAATTTGTGGAGTTCCAGGGGTCGTTCTTTCTTGCTTTGGTATGAGATGGATTCTCCCTTTGTGAATTCCAGAAGAACAATACATAAGATTCCCTCGGCAAGGAAAACAGGTGCTAATAACACTGCTTAAATCATCAATAATTTGTTACGGCAATGTTGAAGCGGAACATATGCAATTCATCTCAGCCAACGTTGTCGTCAAGACAATGGGCAGCCATCTCTGGTAAGTGTTTGAATGTCTGAACAATGACCTTGACATCAGATAAGGCTGATCACTCGCAGAACAGACAAATCTGTTTGAAAAGAAGACTAGGCAATTGGGAAAAGGACCAAGTATACTTAACATGAAATGTGCACTTCTTCTTAAAGCTGAAACCCATCAGCAATGGTCATCCAGTGTTTTTCGCCATGACAACATGTGTTCAAACGTCAGACGTACATGTATTTGGCTGTATCAGATTCCGAAATCGTCTATCTCAAGGCCTTTCTGGGAAAAAACAGTCGTTCTGCAATTTCAACCTTTTCCCATGATTGCAGCAGTAGGCTATAAACTCCAACTTGGTAAAATGCAGTGTCTCCACCTATGATCAGTGGGAGTACACACGATTGAAGGAAAAGCCTATGATGTACCACCAAGAATTTTGTTGTGTAGAGACTAGCTCTTACTTCAATTAAACACATTCCCACTGATTAGTAGTGGAGATCCTGCCTTTTGCGATTGAGGGCAGTAGTTTGATTTTCCAAAACAGTTACATGTAGATATTAGGGTTTACTACTGCAACAGCTTCAAGGCGCTGCTCCAGGTGAATTTTCTCGTGTGAGTTGGCTCTTAATGGGCAATTCCCAATAGGCTTTACACAGACACCAGTGACACAAATGATTGCCCATGATTTTCTATGGTTCAGTTGCCCATAGAGAGCAAGATTGTCTCAGTGTGGAGTGACGTAGGGAGCAAGTAGTTAGAACCACTGATTACCTCAGACGCTGAAAAAAATGGCCTGTAGCAAAAACAATATACAGGTATAAGACTAATGGGTGTCAAAAACATATTTTGAGGCCCTCGAGATACCCCACAAATCGGGTCCCAGCATCATTATCCCTGCAGCCCGTGATAAATAAACAAAGGGGATAGTGCATAAACATTCATCATCTAGCAAATATATACAAGTTATCGTCTAGGCTATAACCATCAGAAATATATCACGGAATCACTAATGTCTGGGAAAAAATGAAAAATGTGTAGGGACATTTGAGTTTCAATAATTTACGAGGTATCCCAGTAGGACTCTAATAGTCGTAGCTTATGACACAATGGGGAATGGAGTATTATAAACTACCATTCCATCGTGCCACTGGCCGTTTCTAATCACTTGGCAAGGCTGATGAGTTTTTGTGTCGGAGATTTGGGCATTTTTTTTGTCTCAGTCAGGTACTAAAATACTGACCCTCATTACATATAGATGAGGCAGTCACATCTGTTGGATGTAGGTGATAAACAAAACATGATGGACCAGGATTCCTGTTCTTGATCGTGTTTTTTTCGGTTCACTGGTTATTTTTTTGACAGCACCTCACCAGAGTGGGCACCTCTATGGGACAGCTACCCTTCATTTAAAGCGAATCAAAAGCGAAAAAATTTGACTTACAAATTGAATTTGAAAGGGGACGAATTTTCGGGAAAAATGTAAACAAACTTCTCCAGAATGTCAACAAAAGAAATTTTCGTGCATTCTGATTGGCTGAATTTTGTGTTTACAAACACCATCCAAATGTAAACAAAATCCGCTTTTGATTCGCTTTAAGGTCTGTATACACCACATTGGACGACTGTTGTCTAGAGTATAGGAAAAAAAGGTTTCCAACATGATCTTCAAATGTTGTTGAAGTGTTGCTAATTTGTTGGCCTGTGTGTTGTTCAAATGTTGGAAAAATGTTGCCAGTGTAAAGTATATTTCATCCTAACTTTAACATGGGCAAAGTGCCAGGCCTGTGAAACAGACACAACGATTTACCACAAACCACAAATCACAATATTTACCAGTTGACTGAGCACAACCTTGGAGTGTTTTCTACAGGCTGTTCAAGTGACCCTAACATCATTAGGTAACTGCGACATGGATTATTTACCACTGACCTTTGCACATTTCCAAGCTTGGCACTTTGCCCATGTTGAAGTTAGCATGAATTGTACTTTAGTCCTACATACAGCTTTACCAACAACAGCACTTTTTTTCTTCACAAATTAAATAGGAGCTGCTTTTATTGAAATTTTGTGATAATTAGGCCAATACAAAGAATATATATCCACCAGCTGTGTAGTTTATAAAACCAGGAAGAAACAAATCTTCACAAAGTGAAGAAATTCACAAAAGACATTTTTCTCAAAATTCGCTAATCAAAGGGAGTTTTTCAATCCATTCTCATCAGATGCTCATTAAGAAGCGTGAAAACAGTGAAATTGTTCGCAATCTCATAAACCCTACTTTTCGCCAGACAAATCGCCTTTCAAATTTGCTTGAAGAAAGAATGAAATATTCATCGCCGATAACATAATATTCACAGAACCGCAACCACGGCAATGCATTAACTCAAACTAACTGACAGCAACCATAATCCCGGATTAATGCATTTTTTCCGAGAGCAATCTTTTTATTTTACGGCTGAGCTTCCGAATAATAGCCAGGCGCGATCTATCATCTTATAATTGAAGTGTCGGATTAAAAAGCTACAGAGTCCCAGTGTAAAAAACGAACTTTGGTCGGGCAAAAACTAACAGACAAAACCCATGTGACTAATGAATCTGATGTAAAAGAGGCCATACTCTGCGGAGAAAGCGATATTGCTTTTGTCATCAGACGAACTTAGTTGTTGCTGAAAGATTTTCTTGCCATTAAAATGAATATACAAACGTGACTTGGTTTTTATCAAATGCGTACGACCAAAAGGTAAAGACAGTCATGTGATGCTGAGTCAGCCAATCACAATTCATGTATCTGAAGAGAAAACTGTGGCCAGGCATGTATGATGAATTCTGATTGGTTGACTTTTGCTGGTATTCAGCAGCAAAAGGTCATATCATTGGTGGACCCTGTATAAGTAATAGGTGCCATGAGCTGAAAAATCTGAGGGTGTGTAGTCCACAATCTTTTGTTAAATTGAATCCCCATGGCACAAACGACAATCTAATGCTTTTTTAATGCAGGTTTTCACCTACAATGGCTTTGTAGATGATCTTATCTTCCTAAAGAGGCTGTTTTTGCTTCCTTCTGATGAAACAAAATGACCCATAGACCCCTGGCACATGCCTGTCATTACAGTCTCAAGATCTCAAGAACATGTCATCTCCATACGTAGATTGGTCTGAGCGCCAAAGGCTTTATCTCACAAACATAAGCAATGTTCTTTTTCTAATACCAGATAGGCCTAATCCCCAGCCTCATCTGTATAGATATGATTCACAAAGCGGGCTTAGAAAGACGAGACCGCCTCATATCATAACACACTAACTCCTTGATCCGATTGATAGAAAAAATACTGTGATGTCACTCTCATACCTTTGCAATAAGACACTTTGGAGTTTTTCGCCATTTCTCATCGCGGATGTGGGTGAACCCAACAAAAGCAACAGCCAACCCAAGTCTGCCGTTTCTCTTCTTTGATGTAAGTGTAACACGATGTCACTGACAACCTCGTCATCCCATTGTTAGAGTAATCCACGAATGATGATCCACGAGATGAAAGTGAGGATTCTTCGATGTTAATCCATAGAACAATACCTCTGTAGCGAAACACCTGTCCACATTAAAGAGAACGTCACGTTTCAGTAGTTGCTGGAGCGATGGGGACTGAATAATGGGAATAAATAAGAACGAGGAGAGAAACTAGAGTTTAAATATTGAGCTGAGAACCGTGAGCTCTACTTTGACTCATTATTGGCTTTTTCGACATTATTGGGCGATTCATGATATAATTGTAGGAGGAAACCAGAATATCGGACAGGGTCGCCCTCTCCATCACTTCGGTTCCTGCAGGTAATCGAACCCAAGACTGAGAGGTGACAGGGGTTAGATGTTTGCACTCTGTACCACTCTGACCACCTGTGTTGAATGAGGATCCGAACGTTCACAGTTACTCCAAAACTATGATTAACCAATGAAACATCACATTTTGGTTCCCAAAGCCGCCGCTACGGCTAGAAGGCTTCGGTATTGGCTGCCATTTTGTTGCTGACGTCATTTTAGGATTCCATTTTCCCGTAAAATTTCGTTCTCTCACCAGTGTAATAAAACGCGATGATCTTGAGGATTCGTTACAGATCTGCAACACACACAAACATTTTCAACAAGAAACTTCCTCGATATTCTGCACAATACAGCATGTTTGGTAACTTTTTGTACCCACGTGGCTAGAGGCACCCCCATTCTAAAAATAACTTGTGATATCAACATGGTGATCTAAAAATAGATCCGCGGCAACTTTTTTGCCGCATAGATGGCGGCCAATACCCTCAATTCAATAGGCCTATTTTAATTTTTACAAACCCTACTCGGTAATCTCCCTTGTGGGACTCTATCAACTGGGTGGTAGGGTAAGGAGACCTGCTTCAGAGGTCACAGGTCAAGCATTCACAACATGTCTCCTGATATTTCAGGAAAAACCTATGTTTATACAGAGTAACAGAGCATGTGGAAGAGATGGGGTGCGTCATCAATAAGGTGTGTGGTAAATTGAGGACATCTGAAAATTAACCAGGTAGATGCTTCATCGATTCGTTCAATGATAAGCATGAGCAGACATGATCTGCCAAGCAAGATATTTCTCAAGATGGACTGGCGTTGGGGAAAATACTGGACCTTCACTGTCCTAACATCCGCTGTTGAGTTGTCATGCATTGTGTAAATGGTCCGGGACCATGACAGGTGCATCTATAGTATAGACCTACAGTACGTTGTACAATTGACCTCCCTTCCGCGCCGCGCACCATCCGCGTACCACATGCGGCATCACACGTGTACCGTTCTCGTATCTTCCGCGGACGTTGTGTGCCGTCATGGAAGGCACGCAATGTAGACGTAACGCCATTTGCCTGTGGTGCGCGGACGTCACGCAGAAGAGACGCGTGGTGCACCCATACCATACGGAATGAACTGAAGTGTACTTTCCACGCGACGTACGCGGAAGGTACGCGAGTAAAGGTAGGTCAATTGTGCAATGTACTGTACAGTACCTTGCACAATTGACCTCCCTTCCGCGCCGCGCACCATCCGCGTACTACATGCAGCGTCATGCACGCACCGTCCTCGTATCTTCCGAGGGCGTGGCACAGCGTCATGGAAGGCATGCAGTGAAGACGTAACGTCATTCACCCGACGTCACGCAACAGAGACGCGTGACGTCAGGCAACAGAGACGCGTGACGTACCCGTACCATACGCGATGAACTGAAGCCTACCTTCCTCGTCACGTACGGGGAAGGTACGCGGATTTAGGGAGGTCAATTGTGCCAGGTACTGTACATGTAGGCCTCTACCTCACTTGTAGTACAATCTATCGTGGACCTTGTGATAGAGTGACAGACACTGTAGAAAGATCCCGCCAGACGTTATGAGGGCGAAGGTCAAGTATATCAAGAAAGTATGGTACATGTATCAACAATCCTGAGGTGATCAGAGGTTCTGGATGATCGCGCCCCGTCACCGCACACAATCAGCCAAAATGTCTCCGGGTTTGTATGCATTGTGACATAAGGAGCGAGCAGAAGCCTGGATTACCACAGGAAGAATACCTACAGGACCTCCAATAACTTGCTTATAATTCGGCAGCATAAATCATTTTTTGGTTCGAAATTCTCATCAATCACTGAGACAATACAACAGGATGACACCATCTATATTTAGAACGTCGGTTTTCCAGTTGTGGGATATTGAGCAAAAAAGTAATATCACAATATTGATCATTGAAAGAATAAGTTGACGTCAATCTGTACATAGAATATATAACTTTTTCTTGTCATGGATATTGAATAGAAGAAAGATGGACGGCTGGACAACCCCAACTCCCACCTAAAGGGCAAATCCACGGTCAAATTCGTGATATTTTTTTTTACTTGTTCAGTGCAGTCTCTGCAACTCATGCCACCAAAGGACCATTAAGTACCCTGCATGTCAAGCTCGTGTCCTTCTATGCCCCTGGTATATGAATTAAGTTCGTTGTGATTCATAATCAGTGCACTGTTTGCTACATGTAATTAGTTGCGTCACGGATGTGACATGTCTGATGTCACATCCGTGACGCAACTAATTGCAAACAATGCCTTAATCATGGACGATGAACTTAATTCACAGGGGCGTAGAAGGACAAGAGGCTGACATGATGCAGGATATTTCATCTTTCTGTGGTTCCAAAAGTTGCAGAAACAGCACTGAATAAGTGGAAGATTGTCACATCCAGGACCGTGGACTTGCCCCAAACAAGCCAAAGACATCGCTGTCAACTTTAGGCCATAACGGTCACTTCAATCAGGAATATACTACAAAAGATCTCTTGGTATGTCACATAAGGGATTACATCTGATACCCTGCGCCAAAAAAGGGTCAAATTATTTCAGCAGACAACAAACAGAAGATGTCATCCTATAATTACGAGGGCCAAACTGTCTTACCTGGAGACAACGGCACGCTCAGGGAGGATATATGATATGATAATCAGAGCATCGTTTGACCCTTATCTGTAGACCTAATCGCCAATGGAACAACCCCTAGTTCAATGGCAATGCAGGGTGATCCCTGATAGGGGCAATCCGCGGACCCCCTCACACAATAGACCACAGAGGTCTGCTTGATGGGGCCAATATCACTCTGTTTTGTAATCTTAATTAACATCGTCAGAGGTGCAGAGGAATTTGCCAAAAGCCATCTGGTCTGAATGCGAAAACACAGACGTATCTGAACACAAAAGAATGCTGAGGATGCAAGAGGGGGTAAGGGTGGAAGGGACAAGGGATGGAGATACCAGGGACTGGGTAACTGATGAGGGGATTTTTGAGACCCTTTGTCTCAGAAGGCATTGTCTCATCTGCTGCTCCGTGACAATGACTTGTGCTTCAGGACAGAAGCCTGCAGCAAATACGGATATAAGGTCGATGTAGGGTGGGGTTGCGAGGAGGGATCATGGGTAGGCAAGGTAAAGGGTATCATAAAAGGTCCCAAAGGATTTGGAAAACCAATTCCTTGAACCATCATTCAGAGGTTCTTGATTATAGATAACTGGGAAGTCAAGACTCAATCTTCAGAACTGTCTTCACAAGAAATGCAGGTTTCTTGAGAGAACTTCTATCACGAATCCGATTGTCAGAGATATAAATGCACCGGACGCTTAAGCCAAGTGTACATCGGCCTTGCGACTGGAAGCAACTGAACGCAACAGTCGCTATCGATGTACGCGTTCTGCGCACATCGGGTACGACAGGTCATTGCGGCACATCTTCAATCTGAAGCGCGCACATCGGACAGTCAATGGTACTGAATGCTACACAGAAATTGTCGATGTCTTCCGATCGGACCACTCAGGAGTCATTTTGTGGGTCACATGATTCCATCACGTGACCAGGTGTGCTCCACAAAAGAGGAAATTCGTTGCCAGCGTGTGTACATCAGAAGCTACCAGAGACGACTAGAAGCAACTGTTGGCAATGAGTAGAACATGGGCAACTGAATGGAACTAGCGGCAACGGTCGGCAATAGCGTTGCCAGTGTGCATACATCGGCCTGTTTGAGCATCTGATCAGTTGCTGCTGGTTCCAGGTAGTTGCCAACCGTTGCCGGAAATGCCATTGCCGGTAGTTGCTTCCAGTCGCAAGGCTGATGTACACTAGGCTTTATGGTAGTCTGGTTCCCTGACCTGTCGTATCGTGGCGCTGACTATAGTGTGATACCGTATCGCACATCAGTCATGTGTACCGGTACTTACTTGGTTGGAAAACCAAAACATGATTTATCCCAAAATATGAATTTTCCTACAGTACTGGAAGTTAGTACACAATCGTGAGTTCGCAAGAGATTTCTGTAGAAACTAAGATGGCGGGGCCGTTGAAACCGTGAATGAGTAGGCCTATAAAGCCAGACTATTAGTATGCTTCCAAGTCACCTTTGAATGAATGCCCTACAGCACTTCCAACAATATCAGACGGTAACTAATCCCCGTGCACTAAAGCAGACACCAGAAAAAGATGATCCAGCTAATTAGTTCACAGGAAGGAACTAATTAATGTGCTATCAGACCTCACCTCACCAATAACTTCCTGTCTTACCACAAAAAACGGAGAATACAACAGGTCGAAATCATTCCTGGATCAAATGTACGAGCAAACTGAAAGCAAACTGAACTACTGGTCTCCCGGTATTGCAGTCGGCTAATGTAAACTTGTCTTAATGTATCCAAGGATGGACGGTGTTTAATTAACACACCAGAAAAGTGCAATACAATACTTGCCCAACATCAATTAGGCCACTCCATCTGGTTCTAATTAAAACCTATGTAAAGTTCGGATGTGGTCGATTAGGCCATGTCTGTGGCTGATACATTTTGGAGCCATTTCTTAAATTTAGCAGCACTTATAAAGATTTATCCCTTCTTTTACCTGACGTTTCTCACAAATAAAGGTATACTGATAAAAGACATGTGGTTCATTAGGGGGATTCAAATCAGCTAGGTGATAGGTGGAACTGCAGTAATTTCAAGTTCAGCAGTAATTTTCAGCAAAAATTTCGACTTCAGCAGCATCCTGCCACCACAATGTGAAATGAAACTTTCTGGTACCTTGATCCTCCTGAACAACTCCAACCACAACCAAACACTTTCCCATTAAAACCGTTTCACTGCCAAAATGCCAATATCACCAAAAACAGAAAATTGGCTTTCATGAAAGTAAAGTGTGACTTGGCAGGCGCGGATCCAAGGGGGGGGGGCACACCCGGCCCGTGCCCCCTCTATTTTGTGGAAAATCTTTAAAATTGACTGGGAAATTTCGAAATTTTGAAAAGATGTTAAAATTTGACCGAGGTTTTCCACGATGTGCGCTGGCTGTGCCCCCTCTTTCCCATGATTCTGGATCCGCCCCTGCTTGGAGCACCTGTGCAAGTTACCAGGTGATATCCCAAGCAATCTGATCGCAAGCAAGCAATGGGGAACCGGAGGAACTAACGTCACGACATGGCGCTGTGAGCGGTGCGACCGAACTTTCTTTTTTCTAACGTCATTTCCATTTGTTTCGGGCGTGAAAACAACCCTTTTGTTTTGGTCGCCTGGCAATAAAATTTACATCACCTTGTAGCAGATGAAAATTTCTGCATTTTTCGGTGTTTTTTTTCCCTTAAAATGAAGAGATGGGATGGTGACAATGGCAACGTCTTTATCTCATTCTTCCTGAAGAAAATGTACAGCTGATTTTTTCATGACGCAACGTCAACACCTAAAACGACGTCAATGACGTCGTTTTGGTCGCACTGCTCGCAGCGCCGACCTGTCGGGATTTCCGGCACGCGGGTTCCTCATTAAAATCGGCTGTTGACGCCAGGTGTGCACTGGACAGGGATGCGTGGAATCGTCTCACCAGCGATGCTCGCCCAATATCAAACAATACCAAAACCGACATCGCCCAGTCTGCAGTGGCTGGCGGCACGATCGCTTGCGATATCGCCTGGTGCGCTGCTGGCTTCAGAAAAGTTACGGTATTTTCAAATCTGGCAGTTTGTACCTGGCAGCGAAAGGGTTAACAAAAGACCTCCATCTTTTCCAACACCAACCACACCAAAGGCAACAATGATATGCAGCGAACTGAACTTTCTAACTATGAATGATTGATGATGATAATGGACTAGCATTTCCCCGATAAAAATATGAGAGTCCACAGGGAATGCAGGCTGAAGGTTCATAATTAAAATAGCAGGTACAATGTATATCTCTGGTAGCCGTGGTAGATACCAACTGAACTCAAGGGACCTATTAAGTTCCTCAACTAAAATGACAAAATTCAAGACACTGTCTCGTTTGGGAGATGGCGATAGTTAGGAACTTCTAAGTGGGGACTACAGTTCAAATGAGGTATTGGTGATATATTTGAAGTATTTGCTTGGAAGGGCACAGAGTAAAGCCCCTTTCACACCGGGCCTAGGTAGAGTTGCGTCGCACTACCTACGCTGGCCTACGTGGCAATACGCTGAGCGACACAAAGGAGTATGCGAGATGGCCGTGCTACCTACACTGTGTCGGCACTGGCCTACGTGGTAATACACCGAGGGACACAATGCGGTATGCGAGATGGATGCAAAATATTAAACATGTTAAATTTTTCGTGCACTTTCGGCGTAGAGCACTGGACATATTATACGCAATAGTACGCTACCCTACATGTCTGACGAAAAATCCTTTGAGGCTGGCGTAGTGTTACGTAGGGGTGTAGTGTTTGGGTACTTTTGCTTAGTGTAGGTTCAGGGACTATGCTGATCGTGCGCGTAGCAACATTTATTCCACAAGTACGCAGCCTAATTTAGGCATGTACTTGGTACGCTGCACATCGCAACTCTGCACAGGTCCGGTGTGAAAGGGGCTTAAGGCAGTGGATCTCGACAGGTTGGCAATGGGCTATGCCATTAAATTATAAATGCCAAAATGTAAAGAAAATAATGGTTTTATGGAGGAAATTGACACCTAGTTCTCCAAGATTTTTTCCAAGCTAGAAAGAGGAGATGGTGCATGAAAAAGTACCCACTTTCTGCTAACAGTTACAGCAAAATGTGTTTCCTCTTAACTAACACAAAATTGTGTTACGTATCCTATATGCAAGGAAACAAAAAAAAAGATAATAACAGGAGAGACAGCTCATATATAAGACTAGTATCCAATTATGAGGTTACATATGCATATTATTCCTTCTGTCCGGTGATGCACTTTTGCTGTTAGACTGATGGGCAAATCCCTGATGGAAAAAAAGAAAGTATGTTCCGAGATAATGTGTTCATAATATACAAATGGCCAACGTAATTATAGATATTTCACCCAGCTGCTTCTTACCCTTTCCGAATCATATTAGATTCCTGAATTTATAACCACCCAAAGGAAATGTATTGAATTATCCATTACTTGTATTTGAATCATAGACATGTACGTCTGCCTCCGTAGAGGTCATCAACATCACGTTAATTAGGTCATAGCTCGTTACCGGAGGTAGGATGGGGAATAAATTAGCACGGCAATAACGTGCGTATCACTATTTCATGCGAGGGGATTTAGATCAAGCATCGGAGTGGAAGAAACGCATGAGAATTAAGCGTTAATGGCACACAATGCTCGCATAATAACCATAGAATGCTACTTCATGTATTGTTTCTAATGTAAATCACGCCGAGGTATAAAAAGAGAGAAATATCTTACGGGAGGACAAGTGCCCATTCTGAGGCAATATCGGTGAAGAAACAGAAACGCACTTTAGATGCCGAGTGTTGATATGTTGTGGTTCATCAGGCGAGGAACGTCAGACAGAAATGATTTGGTCCACTCAGAACACAATGGTGAATGTTTGGGCTGGGTCATCCTGGAGGTAATCAGTGGTTCTAACTGCACTCCCTACGTCATTGCACGCAAACGTTTGTGTGCAGTGACGTAGGGAACGAGTGTTGCAGTGTTCTCCGCATGGCTTTTTGTAATGGTGGCCCACCCTACCTTAGAAGTAGCCACCCTACGTTGCAGTCCTATTTCATAATGGTTTTCTATTACACCCCCTACCTTAAATTGGTGACCACCCTATCTTAAATTCCGTTAGTAGAAATGTCGCGAATGAAAAGTACCCTTTTCTAGGTTGAAGTGCCCTTTTCACAAAGTTTGCACCATGCCCTTCTGAAATCCTAGATATAACACTGGGGCGGCGAGAAAGTGACGAGAGCTACCAACCCCTGACAACCTCAGGATGCTGCTGGCTGAAAACATCACCAGATGAATAATATAAAACAGCGGTGATGCATTGCTCAATTTAATGAATGAGTCAAGGTGGTGGCATGTTCGTCTAACACTCACGTTGATCTACGCAGTCCAAACTATCCATGGCCATCTGCGACCACGCAATGATATGAATATCTGATTGATACATTGTTCCGCGTGATTGGGTGTCTATTGTTGACAGTTGAACAGTAAGAGAATCTGCACGTCTAAATGCACAATCTCGGCCGGTGTTGGTTATTGATCCACCGTTTGCTAATCCCGGGATGAGCCGTCTGTGATTAGTATGACGTTTGCGATGAGAATTGCTAGCTGATTAGTCCAGTGCTTCATCCCCCATTGTTGATTTTTTCCTGTTTTATGGAAATATTCAATTCCACTTTGAAAAAGTGAAGCCATATTTATGTGACCTGCTCTGGCAAAACCAGACGCATGTCGCTCCAGGTTGAGACCAAACGTTTGTCAGTTTCAGAATAGTCTGCCTGTTATGAAATCTGAAATATTTCTTCCACGGTGGTGTAGTGGTTCGGGCCTCCGACTAGCGGTCAGAGGATCCCGGGTTCGAATCCCGCTGCTGGCGTGAGACTTTGGGCAGGACTCTTTGCCTTACTGGCCTCTCTCCACCCAGGTGTATAAATGGGTACCGGTCGGAAATGCTCAGATTGTAGTGCTGAATGAGCAGCTCATCTGAGTTCTACTGAAAGGTTTCAGGATAGGCCTAGACTGGGGTTAAAGTGTGAAGTCGGACGACACCTCTACCGTTGTTGATATCAGGCTATAAACCCAAACTTTAACTTTAACTTTAACTATTCCCTCCTGGTGTCATCTCGGTTCATTTAGGCTCACCTTCTGACCAGCTACCGGGCAGTTCCCTACAAGTGAGCATGGAAGAGTCTGGTTGTGTTGACTTGGCTCACCCAGTTCTTCATGTTCTTTGTTTCTTTTTCACACTGTCAGGCCAAAGTGTGCCTGGAGTCTGAATTGTGGAAGGAGTAATGCAGAATGTGGCGATAGATTGCTGCTTCGATCTGCTAAAGATGGTAAATTCCTACTGAAGGCAAATTTAGAGGAAATTTTAAAAACGTAACTGTAATGCAAGAAACGTCAAATTCATAGGTTTCAGCTCATTAACAAAACCACAACCATGAGAAAAAAACAGTCTAAACGTTGAGTAGAAGAAACAACAGGATTGTCTTTGCTCCATTCTTCTAGTGATAAATTGAGACAGAATACCAGGCATGGTTATCTCAGACCACACATTAAAAAGTAATGCATTGTCCCCATGAAAGCTTTGTTACACATATACACCCGTATATATCGATTAATGTCTCATTATGCACTAATCAGAAGCTTGCTAATTAGAAGCTCCGGGGCTAATTACCACTAATTGACATGGAAGACGCTAATTACCAATGCATAAACAATCGACGTGGCAAGTCTCATCCGGGCCTATATATATCAACCATCAGACATGCAGGGTTGGTTACTTGTCTATTTAAGGGACGAAATATTGACCAAAATTTGGTATGGTACATGTATCTCGGGGTGTTGGTTATACCAATGAAGCATGCATCAATTTTGCATCAAACATGCCTCTAGTGTACATGTATATGTTTCAAACATACCTAAATTTTTTGACGGCATATCAGATCAAATGCATCATCCATGCACCAGGTATACTCTCAGACTCATGGCGCTCATTTCATGCATCATATCTGCCTCATTCATGCACCAGGTATACTCCAATGTTATGCTCATTTCATGCACCAAATCTGCACAAAACATGCTTTTTGGTAGGGATGTACAACACACACCAACACTGATATTTTTAGAAGCAAATTTTAACTTCTGATTCTCAACAGGCGGCTGAAGAACATCCCGGCCCCGTGATGATCATTTGATGCCTTAACATCTCCACTCCTACAAATAAGGACACCAATCCACTTTCTAACAGCATCAGAATGCATTTCTCATACCAACTTCACCAATCAGATGGTCACATTACCATCACTGACCTTAAAAGATTGATTCCACCAATCTTTGATCCCGGAACCAGTTTCAAGAACCTTTCCCAACAACAGATATGATAGACCAGAAACAGCCAACTTTCATTCACATCAGTACAGAATGATATGAATGCACGACAATGAAGAAGACTTCTAACAGCAGACGCGACGAATGGTCACTGTCTATCCAGTCTTCAAAACACAACAAATGAGCAATAAGATCAAAGTCTCAACGAGAAAATCCTGTCTCATCAATAACGTAAGAGAGCGAACGGCGAGTTCTGATCTTACGTTCTACAGAGAAGAAAGATCATCGCAACATGCTGACAATGGACAAGAAGATGATGAACGAATAGCACGCCGTGATCTCGCAACAGTCATTCCGGTAATCCGCATTTTTCCACATTCACAATGAAATCAATGCTACTGGTTATGAATACGCGGAACTTACAACACAAATTCTCTCCACCCACCTCCTTTCAGCTGTCCCACTGACCAACAGTATCATTACCCTTACTTCCTTACCGAGAAAACATAGCTTTATACACAATCTTCCTTTTTCCTCAGCATCTCTGTCAAGCAGTCATAGTTATCATCGACATCAAAGGCGAGGCGACCAGGCTCTTATGCCCTTTTTGTAGCATTTGCAAAGGATTTGCTGAATAAGGAAGTATTTTGCTATCTCCTTTGAAGTGACGTACGGTACTAGACGATGGTGCAAATGGACAAGAGCCGAGGGAGGGGCTACAACTAGATGGTAGAAGAGTATTTAGTCCAAGTTCCACAATGCATCTCGCGGAATCAACAAACTCATGACATTCTATTCTTCTTGGCAGGTAAGGTGGAGCAAATTTCCAGTACCGGTGTAACATCTGCCAATGTTCTACCTTTTTCAGTGTTTCCTTTTTTTGCATGTGGAACGTAGTTACAATAGAAAAGCTATAACAGGCACCATGACTGTTCAATAAGGCAGAACAATGAGGGGGAACATTCACACATAGAAACGTTGATAGATGTTACACCTGTACACAGTATGTGGTTGGAGAAGGTCCTTTCTGCTGCAGTGTTTTCGCCAGAGGGTACTAAGGGTACTAGTCTATGCTATAGTACCCTCAAAGGAACAGAAAAGGGCCATTTTCTTTAATTTCATGGGGTTTTTGCTGATTTTGAAGAAATTAGTACCCTCAAAAAATTTCTGGCAGAGACCCTGTGCTGGGCTACAGCTTATGCAAGAATTGGGAGGGAAGCAATGGGGATCCTAGCTAAGGCAGCACACCGAAACCACGTCCTATACAATGGACACCTTTTGTGTTGGAAATTGATCAGGACCGGGATGTCAGTTCCATTTGAATAGTTTTAACCACTAGTGACACCTATTGAGGCAGTGAGCTAGGGTCCCCATTAACCCATCATCCTACATCAAGCTAATGTTTTTTTAAACTAGCAAGAAGAACGTAATAAGGGAACCTGGAGAAACCTGGGTATGATCAAAAGTCAAAGCCCAAAATTTGGTGTTTTTAGCATGATATGTTATTAGTATTTTACATAACCTGATTTGCATATGAATATTAATAACATTTGATATTCATAGAGAAAACTACAGCTGCAGTTGACGATGCATTCAAGAGTGACCCTTTCATTCTAATTTCAACGAACAATGAATATTCACTGCATAATATAGGCCTACAATACAAACAGACACTGCATTACCTCATGTATAAATTCAATTTGCAAATGGTTTGAAATTTTCCAACAAGTATGGAATTTGTTGGTCATCCACTTGGATGCAACATGAAGAATTTGAGGTACAGTAAAGTATGGTGAATATTCACAGATTTTGGATTTGAATACTTAGGCCCGGTTGCACCAGTCATACTTAAGGTCAACTTTGTGCTCAAGCAAACCTCAAAGGCCCAGTATTCCAAAAGCCTCCTTAACTCTAAGGTCCACTTTAACCTTTTGTATTTTGCCCTGCAAACTAATAGCTAAAGGTAAACCTTTTTAGAGTTAGGGAAGCTTCTAGAATACGGGCCAAAGTCATTCTCAATGGTAAATCATATTACTTAGTTGAGGTGCAAGCGGGCCTTAGACTTAGATTTAGAAAGCATACTCACAACAAAGTCTGTAATCCAGTCTCGCTGCATCACCGGCAGATGCGATCCTAGGATAGATGCATGCCGGCTTTGGCTTATTCCAAGGTACACCTGCTCCTTAGGACCTGACTGATGAACAAAATTTAGAAAATTCCACGACTAACAATCGAGATAAAAAAATTGCACAATGTGGGCTGATTTTATAAAACACTTAAAATCGACCACAGCTGTAGTGTTGGTAAACAGAATCCTCCATATCAAACTTTCCATTGTTGATTTACTAAATTACTGGGCCAACATGTGCTTTAATAAGTTGAAAGACCATTGCACAGATCAATACACGCAGATATCACCTCTTTAAGTGTGCTAGACTTATCAGTGGATATTTATTCATGTGTATTTGCTAAAAATGAAGCTTATCGTATAAACTGTTCAGAAATATCAAAACAGATTTTTTAGGAGGTCAGTGTAAAAAACGATGATCCCCAGACAAGTTTTGCGATGTGTTATGCCATAGGAATGAGGTAACCCAAAGAGCAGCTGCTATTATGAGGACCACAGACCACTACCTCAGTACGTGTCACTATAGTGGTTACTAATGAAAGTGACATCAAGGTCCTGATCAATTTCCAACTCAAAGGTGTTCATCGTAGGATCTTGTTTTGATGTGCTGCCCTCTATCATAGGTATGATCTCCATTGCATATGTCATGTATCCGCTGTGAAAGGAGTGGTAGTCCAAGGTTACAATAGTCTGTTGTTGTTACGTTGACTGTATATTCATGGTTTCTCTAGTCCTACGAGTGATCCTTCGTAGAACAATAAGACTGGACTATTATTCTAGGGTACTCAGATTCCTGCCACACCACCACCAGAATGGGAAAGGAACACAGGTGCAAAACTCCCAGTCTCTTTGCCAGTACATACATGCCATCACTCTCCTTCCCATCGTCTTCCGTTCTGCACTCAATGATTGCTCCACTACTGAGGTCGGAAGATAGTAAACATAAAGTCGTCTCCGAATTTTGCAAATTTTCGATCCCAACCGGGGTCTTCCTGAGGCACTCAACTAGAAAGTACATGCCTGCATGAGGAAGACCCCGGTCGAAAATTTGCAAAATTCGGAGACGAATTTACGTGTACCGGTGCTATCATTTTGTGTGTCGTTTTTTTGTGCTCTATGTTGGATAACTGAGATCGGAAGAATGGAGACAAGGTGGCGCTGTGAGGAGTTTGACATGCCGTTGCAGCAGCACATCACCATTGCAGTAGCACATCAGTGGCTCACATCACCTGGACAAGTAGAGATACCACGGGTTCTTCAGCAGATTGGAACCACTACAATTGTACGGGTGAACCCTTTTTGGTCTTCACAGAGCTTACCGATCATCTAAAATCATTGATTTCCTTTCAAATCTGCTGATTCGGGGGAGCGCCATCGAAGCAACATTAGAAGGGTCGAACCCAAGTATTTATCTTATTTGTCATAATCAATAGACCCAATTGGCTGTACTTAATTCATACACAAGCAAATATGAGAAAACGAGACTTAGCAATTAATGGTCTATCAACGGCGATATATATCGATCCCAAGCGTGACGCGCGATCAATATCGTTGATGAGAAGAAGTTGACCCTGGTGATGAATCTGTTAACACCATTGGCTATAGACAATTAAACCGATGAAGGGCACTGTGTAAGCATTTCTGGAAAGCAGGGAGGTGGTGGCAGGGTGGGTCACATTCAATAGGTAAATGAGGCTATTTCCTCAGAAAGATGAAGGGGATTGCTTTGAAAGAAAGAAAAAAGTGAGGTGTGACTGTGACCTGGGGGGGGGGGGATTTGTCCTGCTGTACATTTTGAACAATTTCGTAATGCATAATGTAGGCCTACAGGGCCTATGTCAGCCCTCGGGCCAAAGTCACCCGACTTATGACATTTCTGTTGGTGAAATCTCGAAAAAGATAAGACTCCTTTACCAAAACTGAATGTCCAAGTCATTAGGCACAAAGAAAGCTAGGTTTTATTTATGATAACCTACATGTGTGTTTATTTTGTATTCAATTTGTAAGAAATCAATAAGTGCATAGAACGTACACCAAAACGATTTTACCACACCCAAAATCTTGGACAGTTTGATGAGTCAAATACATGTACTTGTGGTATGGAAGTATTCCAAATCCTCACCATTCATCCAGGATTTCCAAACTCAGATGTTGCCGCCAAGACTATGTTATGCCAGCACATAAGAAAATGTTCACAGACCTGCCTAGTTCAGGTGAAATGTACTCTACCTTGAAGAAATCAATGCCCACAATGTATAATTATCGAAAGAATCAGGAGAGGTCAGCGTCGCTTTAAGGCTTAAGCCGTGCTTTTGATTTGTCAATAGAGAATGAGATTTTCAATACAGCATACAAACTGTTAATTAGGATTGATCAGAGATATAATTTGTCTTCGGGTCAATACTGGATGGATAGGATAGGTTGTGGTTATACGTTTGCAGACTTAAGTGAAAATGTATAGGGTGGGTACTGATTGATTGAGCTTGAATGCAATGATTGGCCAGCACTCATTCAGACATGAGTGATGACAATGAAGGCGGTACGAGTATTCTATCACCGTATACGGAAACTTCATGAAGACAAACACGCCAGTCGAACCTCCCTTCTACCCTATCCCAACAGTCGGTGTGAAAGGAATTGTAGCCCTAGGAATGCTTGTCCGTGTTACAATAGTCAACATTTGTCAGGTCATATTCAGATGGTAATGGTTTCCTGCTGTATTGTGAGGTCATATTAAATAGACGATATCACTCCAAAAGAGCGCAGCGCCTTACGGGTGTCAGCGTCATGACGTCCCGCACGTCATTCATGATGTCTCGAGGTGAGACGAAAAAAAATCAGATTGTGTCACGACGTCATGATCGCTGAAACAACCGGTTTTTTTTTCGAGTCGCGTCCTCGCGTTCAGAATGACGTGCGGGACGTCATGACGCTGACACCCGTAAGGTGCTGCGCTCTTTTGGAGTGATAGGGTCTATTGGTCATGGTATCTACTACCATTCCCTCGTTGAGCAATAAAACCGCACTCAGATTCCAGGGGGACTTCAAGTAAATTCAGGTCCCACCACCCCGACTTTTCCGCAGAAGGGCAAGTCCACGGTCAAATTCGTGATATTTTTTACTTGTTCAGTGCGGTCTCTGCAATTCATGGCACCAAAGGACCATTAAGTACCCTGCATCATGTCAGGCTCTTGTCCTTCTATGCCCATGGTATGAATTAAGTTCGTTGTGATTTATAATTAGTGCACTGTTTGCTAATTAGTTGCATCACGGACGTGACCTGTGCGATGTCGCATCCATGACGCAACTAATTAGCAAACAAGGACAAGAAGGACAAGAGCCTGACATGATGCATGGTATTACATCTTCTGTGGTTCCAAAATTTGCAGAAACAGCACTGAATAAGTGAAAGAATGTCATGTCCGAGACGTGGACTTGCCCAGAAGCCATTGCTTGTCCGCACTTTTTCATCTTTCAGCCAAAACTAACATTCAATGACAGCATGCATTGACAGCATGCATATTTGCTTTGTTACAGAGTACAACATAATTTTTTCAAAATTTTCTCACAACTGTTTCCCTGAATGGGTTAGATGACTCCTATTGATTATCAGAAAACTAATTGATCCATGAAGACACAGCCCGAGGACACATGACCTTTACCTAGAATACGTTTCAAGGGCAATTACTGGAACCAAAGGCTAATTAATGTGCAATCCTCTGCCTTAGACAAAGGAAATCCATATTCTTTATTGCATATCTTCTTTTTCTTGAGTGTCTTTTCTTGTCGTAGGCGAAGAGATTCAGGTGTCTGTCTGTACTGTCTAATGATGAGATTGGTGGATGTTTTTCTTGGTGTGCAATGTGGGTGCACGGTAAGCATAAACGAATGTTAATTCTTTGAGTGGACATAACAAGCTGTTATCGAGCCGCCCCTACAAAGGATCCTTACAGTGGTACTGTCTTTCCTCTGGCTTAAGGAATTGGTGGAGTTCATGAAAAGTGAAGGAGACAAGAAAGCTGAAATGTTCATGAAAAGTGATTTCCTGGCATCTCAGTATCACGACAGAAGCTTTTTTTACATTTTTTTTGCTTATTATTGCATTTGAAAAAAAAATTGGTGGTGGTGAGCAGGGGGTCACGACCCCCAAACCCCCCCCTCTGGATCCACGCCTGCATGGGTGTGCCATCCTGAGGTAATCAGCAGCTCTTTAAATAAAAAAAAAAACTGCACGCTCCCTATGTGTCACTGCACACACCATGCATGGTGATAGGGAGCACTACAAACTGATGGGGAGGTAGGCGTCAAAAAAATAGTAAAGCCAGTACTATTTTCATTCTTATGGTTAATATCTATCAGCATAGTGGGGGAGGGGCACCACACCTTAGGCAAGGCTGCCTTACATTCTTAACACACAAGGAAGAAACAGGGCTGAAACAAAAGAAAAAAAATCTATTTCTCCCCTTTTGTTTCCCGGCTAAAAGCTCCAGGTTTCAACAAAGAAATGAAGACAATGCAGCTGATATCTGGTCGAGTTATTTTCCCTCACGATGAAATTAATCAGTCTTTAATTAATTAATGGAGGTCCATTGTTCCTGGTGATCTATACATCCATCTCACTCTCAGTTTGCCATAAAAACGTTTATAAAGAGAAGCGGTGCTGTACATGGGTCTCGGTCAGCTTAGGTTGAACTGGAGAATGCGAGGCTACGGATTTCACGATGAGGGCCAATATTCAAATAGATGAAAGGAAAAACACGTTTTTCTCACCCTTTGATGAAATTAATTAGACATATAAGTAATTAATCACGGTGTCTTCTGATTGATATTATGAAAGTGGTTTCTAAGACGAGATTTTTATGAGATTATATCGGTGCGCAAAACCTGGCGGACGTATCCCTTGCTTGGAGCCAAGGCATTGTTTTTTTCACACATTTCAGTAATTAATTCCGTGGATAATTAGCACCAGAGGTGATTAGCGGAACATAATATTGCACCAGATGAGATTTATGAAGAATTCATGTTTTTTTGCCTGCAGAACATCTGGCAGATGAGGTTGCCAAATACTTTCTTCTAATTAGGAGTCATATGGGGAGGAAAAGAATAGAAATTAAGATGGTATCGAAAAGTTCATGC
>NMRB01000726.1:182086-250563 GCA_002633025.1 Notospermus geniculatus
ATACACCACTGGATATTTGCACAGATACCGAGACATGCTGCATTCATGCCTCAATCATGCATTATACATGCTGCACATTTTTGTAGGGGCAGTGAGGTACCTTGCAAAAGTCTCTGACGAAATAACATACCTCCCATTTTTATCATGAAACACTCACCCTGGGTACTTTAGTGTGACACTGAGCTGCTTTATTATGAATCATCCTGTATTTCTTTTTTATCCCAATGCCACCAAAGGAGCCACTAAATGGAAAACAATGATGATAACATCCATCTCCACATCAATCTCGAATTTTCTAAAAAATACCCAATGTTTTTCTCCTCTTAAACCCAGCTCCATGGAAATTAATTGGATAACCGAAGACGGCCATTAATTACGTACATTCCTCGTCAACATTCCAATGCTAATTGCAATCATAGTGTGTAATTAAGATGTTAATTAAACCCTGTATACACAAACGAAGATGTGAGTGTGCATTTAGTGTGATACACAGATGGTTGCAGAGCACCGTATGTACAAGAAGACCAGAGGTATAGCCCAGTTATGCCATCAAACACGTATTTAAAATCAGATAGGAGATTTCAGATGTTCAATCTCTGAGCAGAAATGCACATTAGCCTAACTGACATCAACAAGAAACACAACTTGGAAATGAGGAACCCACTTGGGTGGTGCTGCGACCAGTCGTACCGAAGATGTTGAGAAAGAGCAGCTTAATATAGATCAACGCAATCACGTCATGTCACGATGTCCTTGATGTTGTGCGACAGGGACATTGTCGAAAAAGGTAGGCTACAACTGCTCACAGCGCCTCCACGTGGCGGTAGTGCGCACTATGTCTTCATTGGCACGAAATGAGTCAAATAGCTCCATCTTCAACATCCGTCAGGCATGGATTCCATCCCATCTGACACACATTTGATCACCATTTTGAGGGACCACAATAAAAGGGAAACACAAGACCCAGTAGGCCTACCTACATGTATCATTATACTGTTTGAACCCAGGATGATGACTTGCATACCCTCTGAACCTTCAATAATGACAAATCAAACACCATGTATATACACGAACTTTTATTTACATGTACGAATCTAATGCCAACTATTGATGTGTTCAGCTGCCAGTAGTCAAAACACTCTGTGTAAGAAGTTCATCTGAGTTCTACTGAAAGGTTTCAGGATAGACTGGGGTTAAAGTGTAAAGTCTGATGACACCTCTACCATTGTTGACATCAGACTATAAACCCAAAACTTTAACTTTATACAGAATGCACCAAAATAAAGGTGCAAGAATCTCATGATTTGCAAAAGCGATTGCTACAAAACACAGGGTGCCAAGGTTAATGAATGGCATGGAAGTGGAGCCAACAAGGTCACCTTTCACCAGCCAAAGATGATTACAATATTGATGAAGTTTTCACAGCAGCAATTAACCTATGACATTGTATCCTATCTGGTTCACCTTGTTCCTAAAGGAGGCTAGCAAAGGATTTACATGTAATGGTGCAATCTGTGACAAAGACAGAAATGCAGCAGTGTGTCAGCTTCAGTTTTTCATCATTATTCAAATGATGCCAAAAAGTAACACCTTTTCCAATGGGAGCATCCTGATAATATCAGTGGTGCTGAGCGCTTGCTCGCTTATGCTGTGATGTCGGGAGTAAGCACCAAGAACCACTGATTTACCTCAAGATAAATGGGAGGGATGTTAACCAGGCCCCTGTTTCATAAAGTGAATTTAGGCTCATGGTACTATTAATTTCAATGCATTCTCCATTTGGTCAAAGGTACCATTAGCTTGAAGTCACTTTATGAAATACACTGTAGGCCCCAGGACACATCCAAAGTCTTCTTTCCTGCACTGCCAGCATCTTTCTTTTGTCTTTCTCTGCAGCAAAGACAATTTCAAGACAAAAATGCTTACCTAAAAATGTCCAATTTCTTGCAAATGACATGAATACTAACTGCAGTATCGTTAAAACCATTATCTCATTTGGTAAAAACATCTTCATATAAATTACTAAGCCTTCCTGACCATATCACCCCATATTATTTACCACAACAACTCCATATCATTATCAACTTCCAGCACGTTATCCTACTCACAAGTGTGAATTTCTTTCTAAAACAAAAATCTAGACACCACACCAGACAATGTTTACATATGCACTATCATTACTGAGGGCGGCCTACGTACAGCCTGCTAATTGCGCATGCAGTGAAAAACCCGGCAAATTAAACCCAAGATGTTTGGTTCCAGGACGTGGGTTCACACCTGAAATTTCGGTCTTGGGAGAGAAATTAGCGCCTTTTGAACGGCGGGTGCCATGATATTACAGTTGGTAGCTGACGATAAATAACTCGATGGCCTCCGTATAGGAATGAGTGTATGTCGGATTGTCTAGTCTCATTAGCAAAGTCCCGTTGGAATTGCGTTGGAATTGCGAGTTTACTCATTATATTTGCTCCCTGCGGTCTGGAAGATGATACTAATGTAAAGATATGTATATTTCTTGATCAAATTAACACCAGGATGATTAAGATTTAGATATAACAGCAGATACATGCAAGTTTCTTATAAGATTACACTTTTTTTTACATAATGTGGTCTGTAATCCAAGAAGATGTCAGGCCATATATTCTGGTCCCAAAAGTGCATGAGATATTTTCCATACAAATTGTTTAACAAACGAATTTTAGCAAAACCTATATTTTTGTGATAGCTAATGGTCCTTGGAACAGGCGTGGCAGAGGCCATCTTTGTCAGAAAAAGATATAGACAAGAGCCCACCAGCTGTGTGTGAACCAAAAATGTTGTTCAATTCATCCTTTGAGAGGGTACAAAATTAAAACTTCTTTGCAAAAAAAATTTATTTTTTCAGTCTTCAAAAAACTCTTCCCACACCACTTCAAACAAGAGACCAATATGATGCATAATGATGACCAATGACCAAGTCATCACAGCACCACAAAAAGAGGGTCTGGGTTAAGCAAGAGGTCAAAAGGGGTTATTGTCATGGCAGAATTACGAAATTACGCCAAAAGTGATCTTCTCAAACTACATAAGAAAGTTTGGCCAATGTGAAATGAACTCACAGATGGCAAAATATCATGAAAATTCCGCCCTAAATCAACAAACTACAGGAGGTCTCAATCACTCCTCTCCCACTCCTCAATAGCAGCTTGCCCCCCGGGGCCATGAATGTCACCAAATTTACTAAGCAAAGGAGCAGAGCAAAAGCCACATTATTCATGAGTAAAGGACCACTTGACGGAGACACACAGCCCCTGATTAGCAGTATGGTGCCCGCTGGCAGTTAAAGCTACCAATCGCTTCTGAACACCAAAAGTACTGAACCTGAACACTTGGCATTCTTAAAGAAGATTCCTGCTGATGTAATGGTGGAGACAGAAATCCATTTCACAGAACCAGAATTTGGTCCAGATAGTTCTCAAGCTCTTCTCAAGAATTTTCAAGGGATAACCAAAAATCTTGATATCAATTGATAGTATGTATGAACTTTCAACCTGAATAATATGATGGTAGTAGCCTACAAGAATGTGTGCAACTTTGGAGCAGTGAAAACGTCAAAATCAAATTACTTTGCAATACATGATGTATTGGTACACGTATTCTTGATAAGACATATTTCAAGATAGATGATGAATTTCAAAGAAGATGTTAATTCCTCAAAAAGATATAAACGACCCGCCTCAGCATTGAAATATCTATCTAAAACATGAAATCAATCAATTCTATGTTGACATTACAACATTTCTTTTTCAATTCAATAAAGTTTCTTCCATTTTACATTCTTTTTTACAACTGATGTTGAGTTCATTTTCTTCCTTATGTGTGATTGGTTATCCCAAACAGCAGAGCAGGCCTCAATCAAGAAACTGATGGCATTTTGTTTTGTTCAAGAACATCATATTGGCCAGTTTGGTTGTGACAACTTGTTAGGCCTACATGTACATGGTAACTCTAATTGTAAGAATACATGTTGTACAAATTCAATTTCAAATGCCAATAGGCTACTATAGGCCTAAATCAAATATTTGATATGGTACATTCATCCAAACCATACATGAACATCATACCAGAAATAGTAGACAGCATCAACCAGAAAAAAAGATCCTTGTGAAAAAAATTGCCAAAGAACTGGTTGTGCACCAGACATCAAAACCTGTATTCAATGATATTCCACTGCATTAAATTCAAGGCAGTTGAAAACTGTGCCCATAGTGGTGAAAATAACAATTCCTACTGCTCCTACCTTTTGCCAAGACCATATCTCTCAGATTTGTAGTCCAAAGTGCATCTGCAGGACTGTTCCTTAATCCCTGTCCACCACTACAATATCTGCCAGGGATGGACAAGTACTTGTGGCCATACTGCCTGTTTTTTCTTAGCAACACCATGCCAATGGAAAGATAGCGGAGGTATTTACTAATTTCCATCAAATTTTAATGAGAATTTCTTTAGTTCTTGCCCAAAGCATATCAGGCTATAGAAAAGAAAAACAATTATAAGTGAGGAGGACCGTTTATATTAGAATGACAATGGGTTATGGAGGAAGATGTCCCGGCCTAATAAGGCTCAACCCTGTAGTATCTCATGGCAACTGCCATCCCTTTTCCGCTCAGTACGATCTCATACATTCCCTCATAAATCCCTTTTGTTCAGATTATACAGTTGAGGCTAACCGAATTTAAAATTTTCAATGCGACATTGTCCCCTAAAAACAATAGGAAACAATGAGAAGCACAGTCTACACCTTGGGCTTCGCGGTCCTGACAATAGAGCATCGCATTTCAAAACTAACATGCATTGTTTGGCCTGCTAAACCCCCTCATGAATTGATGAATTCGTATTTCATCAACTAAGGGCCAAAATTAATGATTAGCGTACTTTACATAACTGAGACCTCAGTGGTGGCCATTAGCCGACTTGCAGCCGGTCATAACACAGGGGCGGCTGCAGGAAAACTTCCCCCCATTGTTGGAATGACAGGGATCACATGTACAGAGTGAAGGAATTCACCCCTGACATGTTGAACATATTAACTCATTGGTGTCATGTCAAATAAATTCAATATACATTTGTGTCCCGCCACAACAAAATGACTCGGAATGCGTGCAGAAGAAGACCGAAGATGACATCAGATAACATTTACAGAAATCGACAAAGTCAAATTTCACAATAGGCAGACAATCCTGAACTCAACAAACCGTTGGTGTCAAATGGACATGGTGGGTCGTATTCATGAAGCGGTTCTATGTTTAGAACCATCTTAGGCCGGTTGCAAGTATCGTCAACCACTGTACTTGGAACCGGCCTAAGACGGTTCTAACGATAGAAGCGGTTCCGCTTTATGAATACGACTCGTTGGGTCTTCTTCTGTGCGCATTCCGACTCATTTTGCTGTGGCGGGTCACATTTGAGAACACATGAATTCTTATCTCGGATAAGGCTTCATCTTCAACATGCAATGTTGGAGGAAAATGAAAATGATGTATCAGTCATGTCCAGTGTTCTCGCCAGGCCTTTTAAACAGGGCGGTACCACCCTGTTCAAAATTCAGAGGTCATTTTACCACCCTGTTTGAAAATGTAACCTGCAATGCATTTTCTATTACAAATACACAACACCCTGTTTGAATTTCACTCCCACCCTGTTCGAAAATCCAGGGCCATAGGAAAATGCAGTCATCCCACCCCATTTGGAAAAATTTCTGGCTAGAACACTGTATCAAGGTGAAATGGAAGAGAAAATTGATAATTGATTTTTTTAGGTAATTCTCCCACCATATGCAAAAAAATGGGGGGGGGGGGCACCTACAAGGATATGTGAATGGATAAAGCCTGTGCAACAAAAGGTCAGCATTAGAAATAATGTACTTACATAAGCAGTCACAAGGATAATGTACTTACATAAGCAGTCACAAGGAAGAAATGCCACTTAGGCGATGTCGATCCTTAAAACAGCAAAAAGAAGTCAGATATAGTTATAGGATGGCACAGGATAAATGGTACGGAATATTGAACCAATTGAAATACACAAGACCTCTAATTGTTCCATTTCATGAGCCAAATAACACATGTTCATATTCATAATTTTCCATATCCATATATTTACAAATAAGATTGTACATACACAAATAAGCTGTGCGCCTGTCGAACATATTGTTATCGACGTGTATAAAATACTTATACATATTCCTAGATGACATGGTAATATGATATTTGAAATAATGATTAAGCAAATATCATGCAAAAGTATTAATACGCACATGTAGATGTCAAGTAAAAAAGTGTAGGCTTTTAATCCAAAGAAGACAAGTGTAATCTGATAAGCAAACATGTATCTTTTATTTAATATTCCCAGCATCCTGTGTACACCATGATATCAAGTCAAAAAATTCCACCAGTCTATATATAAAGGTGCAAATAGGTGAAGGGGTACATATGCCACACAAAGCAGCATAAAATGTCAAAGACCTTTGGCCTTTGGGTCAATTAAGTGCTGTAGTAGCAAAGACTTGAAATGTGTAAAAAGGCCTGAAAAAATTAAAAGCAAAGTTGATTAATATTTGGTGCTAATGCTCTGCAGTAGATAATTTTCTCTAGCCTAACCTAAATCACTCAAGTACATGTAGGCTATATTATGACAAAAATATCATGACTGAATGCTTGGTCTACTGGTACTTGAATGGGGCCTACATCAAATTTTGCCATCAGCAGTGCTTAAATCCTTAATGAATCAAGAGCACCTGCGGAATTTAAATGAAAATGAAGACAAAATTTGCATAAAATAATTAAGCAACATTTGTGTCAGCAATAAAAAGAACAGAACTACAATTGTAAAAGCCCTAACAATTCACATGTTTAGCAATATACATTGTAATTCACCAAAATATGTGCATACAAAAATTTATACCCATGCTTATGAATTTTTGGTACTGGTACATATCAATAAGGGAAAGTTACCACACATTTGGTGCTACTGCTGTGCTACAATAAATATTTGTAATTTTATTTGTAATCTGTATTAATTTCAAATACCCGGTAATTCTAATAAGGACAAAATATAACCCATTTTTATTTTGACCTATTTTAATGACGGAAAGATTGACACTAACCAAATTGTTAAATTGAAACAATTTTTGCTGAAGACCATCACTTCTACCTTTGCCAGTCAATACATATGCAGTTATACACACATTTTATCACAGCCTATACAATGTAACTCCATAGTGAACGCCAAAGAACCGCGCACGTGTGCGGCATTAAAATACATGCAGCAGAGTATACTGTGCTGCGAGCGTGGTTGAGACCACCACGAAAAACCACTTTATCTTGACTGAAAATATAAATAACAAGTCCTCAAATAGGGTTCAAAGAGACACAAATAATCTTTTGAGGGCATATTGCAGAACGCTGGTTAGTGCATGTGATGACACCTTGCGTAAACTGGTAAATGCAGGTCAAGAATTTGGCAAGACCTGTGTGTGTGCCAATTTGGACGCGAGGCAAACAGCTGAGCGCGAACTTGTGGTTGGAAAAAGTGTAGTAAAAACACGAAAAATCCCGCCACTGGCAAACACACATCACCGTATGGTCTAGCCACATCACTGCAAGGCCACAACACAGCCAGACATTCAGCATGGCGACTAATTACTCTGTGTAATTAACAAACACGCGGACGGAAAATGGCTCAGTAGCGACCTACAGCAATGAGACGAAACGGCGGGGAAACCCCCGACATTCACTTACTTCAATGCGAGTTTCCCGAATATCTATCCACTTATCCTCCCGTCAGAGACTCTCAGACGTCAAGGCACGGTAGTATTGCCTATTCAACACTGTCTAAGCGACATATCATGGCTTACGACCGACTAAAACAAGGTAAAAACGAAACGTGGATATTTTTATTGTGCTAATTAATTATTCAAAAATTAATTGAGGCGAGGTGCGCATGCTTCAATTAAGTGTTATGCGAATGGCATTGTGGGATACAAAGATGGCGTGCACCTGCTTGGTCGATTCGATATGAAAATCGTCTGGAAATCGTCTTAAATACGAAATAAATCCGTAATTTTTATCAATAACAACCCATCAGGCATAAAGATAACACTCTGAGGAAACGTTAGTGTCTATTGGTGAGTAATAGCTTGATTCACTGAGAGTGTATGATGCATTTGTTTTCAGATTTTTCGTCTGCAAAAATGACAGGTGTCTTCACTCACACTACTGTCTGTGCACTGTCTACCTGCTGCTCTGCATGCACTGACTGACCAGGCACGTGTAGGCCCTAAATGATGTAGGCTAGTGCAATGACATTGACATGCGGTGAGAGTTGCATGCCTACACCCACCTGCGGGGGTCCTTTAAATGTGTCGACGCTGTCGGGGAATTCCCATTATGCTTAAAATAGCTTTGCCTTGGCTTTGGGGCATCATGTGAATTCAAATTCAAACACTAGGCCTAAACATGCTAAACACTAAAACAGGTATGGTAGCTAGGGGGTAGGCCTAGTAGCTAAGCATTTGCTAAGGCCAAGAGGGGGCGCTGCATTCATTGTCAATATCATGTCATGACATGCATTTAATTGGTAAGGCCACATAAAATAAATAACTTGTTTCTCATCAGAACATTGGTGAAGGTAAGGTCCGTCAGGGCAATTTATATTTTATATTTTATATTTAAATTTCTAGGAATTTTACGGAGAAAGATAGACCAGGACAATTTATAATTTTCTTTTTGAAGAAAATGTACATCAAAGTGCAACCACAGGAGCCTGTACCTTATTACTCATTGAATTTTTGAGCTATTAGAAGTCCCAACAGTCATTTAGTATCAAAAGTATGGGAAAGCCCCCTTTCCGTTCGCCCCAGCATCCCTAATATATAATATCAAACGATATATGATAGGGGGCCTGGGCCCCTAACCCGACACTAGGCCTAATGACTATTCACACTTAGCCTAACGTCAGTGTCAACGAGTATTAAGGTACAGGCTCCTGTGGTGCAACAGTTCGGGGTCATGAAGGTCGGCCCGTGAATAGGGAGACCACACACACATGGCAAATTCAGGCCTGTCACAACTGTTTACAACCTGTCAGTGTCAGGTTGCCAGAAAGGACTTTTTTACACATCATGCTGCCCTGGAAAATGAGTGTTTTTTATCTTTGAAAATACAAATTTTTATTCAGCTGTGTTCGTTTTGTCAGGCCGGCCCATTTACAGTTTATATTTTGAAAATATAAAATATAAAAAAATATCCATCCGGCACGAAAAATCCGTCCGGCCGCTGATGAGAAACAAGTAATTTTTTTTATGTGGCCTAAGTTGCTGAGAATGTCACAGTGTGAGATTATAAGTTGCTGAGAATCAATGTCACAATGTGAGATTAGGCTATAGGCCTAGGCATAGGGTAGGCCTTCCTTAATTCTAGGCCTAGCCGAGGCCTACCTCATCATCATGACCTAATCCCATGCTTTTTAAAAAATAAATGTGAGGCGGGCGGTCTTGGAAAACCCGGGCACCCGTCGGTGTCGGATGTCGCCTTTTGAGGGAAGTGTTAAATGGCATTGGTGAACCTGCACATTTCAATAGCTGAAATGTACTTACGTAACAGCTAAACAGTAGGATATCAATGCACAGGCAATCTGACAGCCCTTGTTGATCATTCAGCAACTTCTGACGGGTTTTCCTGGACCGNAATATGACTACCGTATGTACTTTCATGGAAAAAACCATGTTAAAATTGGCCCAGAAATATTTGAAATATTCAAAGTATCAGGTGTACATAAGATAAACTAATGTCCATGACTGTACACTGTACAGCAATGTATTTCAAAAATCTTCATTAAAAACCTTGGCTGTAGGTACTTCCTGTCTTCATTTGGATATTTTTTCTGTTGGTTTCAGTACCAACGGCAAATTGATGTGATCATATTGGAAACACAACTTATTTCCCTAAGGTGCAGCAACTTTAAACAAAGGAACCTCAGAAGACCAACTGCTGAAACTTCTCGTCTCATTTTTATATGATCACTCAGTCAGAAACAACAGCTGCAAATGGATTTGTTGGTAAATGTTGGCCAAAGAAAAGTTGTAATGTTGTCAAAAGAGCTCCCTCAAATGCGTTACTCCTCTGTATATTTATGTCATGATGAGAGCAGTACCCCCTAGCAAAGTCGTCATTGGCAACAAGAGTGATGTCTTCGAATATCTTCAGGAAACAGGTGATGAAAAATTCAGTGTCAATTTTTCATCTTGTGATATTAGTCTGGGTAACTAGTCTTCTTCTTTATTTCCCTAGGGTTCCTGAAATAGTCTTGGAATTGCAAACTTTCAGTCGCTGAGATTTTCTTCCTTAGCACATTACCAACTTTACTTACTTAAGAAACCCTCCAGTAGCTACAGCACTGAAGCCTTAGCAATTGGTGGTATCATACATGCTATGAACAATACATGTCGGTCAAAATCCTACATAGCAGACGGAACCTAATCAAGACTAATTAAGGCAACATTCTTGTATATTAAGTCGTCGCTAATTATCGCCGCCATTAATGACGTGATGTATAATTAGCCCTTTTGTTCAAAACCTTTGATTCAAAGATGTTGCTGAGGAGATCAGAAACAATGCCCTCTAAATGTGAGACTGTGAAATTCGTAAATTGTGAACATTGACAGTAGAAAAATATTCATTTACAATACCAGCGTTGAACAACCAATTAAGCCTACAATGTTCAAGACTTTACTGAATGACTACTTGGACCCTGGGCCTTATTTGCCAACCTGGACCTTCATGGGGACACTGCTGTTGCACATCAGAAAAAAGTGAAACTTGTCATCTGGCAGTGAAGTCCAACCATCAAAGTCTCAACCAGAAAATCGGGTTAACTTCAGTCAGTGACACTATCGTCTGGAGTGGAAGTTTCTGATGACTCGACTTCTGACACTTGAAGGACATCCTGAGAGACATGCAGACAGACATGTCCAAGCCTTGTGGGCCAAATTTGTCTCTGATGTTGTAAACCATATTTGTTGTGGCCACTTTCTGTATTTTTGCCACGTAATTATGAGAAAAAAAGGTTGCATGAAAGGTTTCTTGGTCATAATTATAGGGAATAAAAAATGTCAGAGGACTCTTTATTAGATGTATGTTCATCATCTTTTGCTGGCACCCTTAGGGATTTGGACTGTTTGACTATTCAAGGGTTTCTATTGGTAAGATTTCAAGGGGTTGTATTATTGGATAAGAACCCAAAGGGTCCCTGAAGCTAGGGCCGGCCAGGAAGGATTGGCTAGGTAGGGTTTGTTTTTTTCCAGTCCAGTTCATTAGCACTGGTCCAAATTTTTTTTGTCAGACTTTTCTGTAGCTTATATGCTTATGGCGACTTCGATGAGGATTGAGGATGAGATATCCTATATATAGCAGCTTGCTAAATTCCTCTGAACAAGATCATAGAGCAGTGTTCTCCACACCAGTTAAAAAAAGGGCGGTCCGCCCCTCTTAAAAATACCGACGGCAAAATCTGCCCCTCTTAAAAAATTCGCCCGCCCTTCTTTAAACTCAACTATGCATCTCAGATGCTCAGAAAAAGCATCTCAGAGCACCTAAAATCCAAATTTCCCCCGGCGGAAGGTGCCTTCGGCACCACGCCCACCGCCGCCCTTCTTAGACCAAAACCTGTGGATAACACTGATAGAGTGATTGTAATGTAACAAACGGGAAATAAATAACTTGTAAGAAGGGTGGGTCAACATCCTCCCTGACCCCCTCCCAAACTGCCCTGGCCATCTGGTCAAGTTATGGACATAAAGGCTTACCATGCACAGTGCTATGGCATGTCGAAGCCCATTCCTTCAGAAAGAAAAGAAAAATCTCTCATTTACGCTTAATCAAGAAATATAAACCAAATCTCTATCACGTCATTAACATTTAATGGCAACTAAGACAACGGCAGCATCCGCAATCGACCAGTGATTTGACCCCATTACACAAGACAGCGTTGTGTCTATCTGTCCTCGATGAGAATTCTGATGAGACAAAATTAGCGTGAGCTGTTTCTGTGGAACAATTATCAAGTCTTCGGTTCGTTTGACCATGATTATTGCAAGGAATTTATTTTGACGAATGCGGTGGACGGGTCTTGAATGGTACTGAACGAGTGCGATTGCAAATGAAAATGTGTGTGAATGCTCACTTGGTGGTACTGGTATCATTTGTGACCCTCCACAGCAAAACCAGTCGCATGTCGCTCTTTAGCTTGGCAGGTCGAGACCAAATGTTTGTCAGTTTCAATATTGTCTGTTATGAAATCTGAAATTATCTATTTCTTCCATTCTCATCTTATTAATTCGTTGCGGCTCACCTTCTGAGCGACATGCGACTGGTTTTGCTGTGGACATGGTGGAGGGTCACATTCGTGCTAGGCAGCCCTTGTTGATCATTCAGCAACATCCATCGGGTTTGTTTTCCTGAACCGCCTGACAATGACAGTTTTGAGAATGACCAACAGGTGTGACACAAGCGGTCTCTTTGTATTTCATTTTTCCATCAGGGCCGACGCTATTGCATTATTGGCCCTGGTAAGTACGGAGGAGGCCATCACAAGCTACTCATGTTCCTCACTTTGGTTTCGTGCAAAAACAACCTGATGCCACTTTTCCATTTGGAACATTCATTGTTGTCCTGAATTGATACATGCTGCTTCTTCCTCTACTTTACCTGATATCAAAACATTTTGCTATTGTCAGGACCTCTCTTTCACAGCTTAGCCCACCTACACTGCAAGAATCTCCTAAACATGTAAATCTTTCGGAAGTGTCTAGGGAAATATTAAACGCCAATGTCAGACCATTTGTGTTTTTCAACTCACAGTAAATTGCCAATTTAGTCTACCTTGCCTCGTTTTATTGTGCCTTGTTCATTTCCACTTTTGGTGTGAAATGTTTCTTTGTTATTTTTTGTCTCGATGATGGGATCTGTTGAGGAAATGGCCATCGTCTTCTGTGACATGATGATTTTATTACCATAAATCCCTCTGCTGGTGTTTGGCCTCTGAGATGACATCCGTGCTTGCTTTTATTTTCACTCATTGCCTTGGGGATTCACGCACCTGAACAGAGTGGGAGACATGCACTCCAGTAAAGAAAAGAAAGTTTCTTCCTCACATATTCTTCATTTCTTTACGGAGAATGTTGAGTGTGTAAGTTGCCACGAGAGGGCCGATTACAAATCTGAGGTATACTGGCAGCGATTACATCAGAGGTTGGTCAACATTGAGAAAGAGGGTGACGCAACCTGTACAGTGTATACCAACGGGGAATACCCTTGCTAGATCACTCTCAAACTCCAAGGACAGATTTTCATAATAGAAGGGTCAGGCCTTACCGCCACAGACATTTCTCAGTCATAACATGTGTTCAGCCCTTTATTGCAGATCCTCGCAACTCCTCAAGACATACCCACCGTTCTACACGGAAATTACTTCCAGCTGATGTCTAATTACTAATTAGACTAATTAGTGCTTTTCCTGATGGGTTGTGTTCTCCCCTCAAGGCCATATTCCACAGCAAGCAGGATCAAGGTCAACTGATTAACCCCTGCAAGGCTGCAGTCTGTGATTTTCAGTCATATACAGTGGAACCTCTCTGTTAAGGACACCTCTGGGATTGACAAATGCTGTCCTTAATTGAGAGGTGTCCTGATTACAGAGGTCAAAATGAATAGAAATTGTTAATTTGGGACTGAACTTTGGTGTCCTTAATAGAGAGGTGTCCTCCTGGCAGAGGTGTCCGCTTAAGGGAGGTTCCACTGTGTACATGTATATGTACCTTACCCTCTTCCTTAAAGGTGTGGCGACAGATGTGGATATTCGGTTGATGCTTTCCCTGCCACTCTTCTAAAAGTTGTGAGAAGCTGACACATCAATTGCAGGGTTTCTGTTTTGAATGAGTGGAAGAGAAAGCAGAATGGCTAGCTTGCTTTTAATTGTAAAGGCAATAATCTGAATTCCATCAAAGGTTTTCATTCGCATATCATCAGCTAAGTACATGTAAAAGAGGAAACTATCTGTTCTAGAGTTTCTGTTCTGGACTATCTGTTCTAGACTATCTGTTCTAGACTATCTAAACTATCTGTTCTAGAGTTTCGGATTGTAAAGTTCCAGCCTGAAGAAGACCCCGGTTGGGGTCGAAAATTCGCAATCACTCTGGAAATTGTCTTGCTGTACTGAAGTGGAAAACAAACCTTTTTGTCCTCTTCTAGTCCAAAGACATGCTTAACTTGGCATTATATAGCTTGGTTCGTGATATCAATCCTCCTGAACAGTACAGAAATGTAATGTGAAAGAAAAGTTATGGTTTTCTTTGATGATTGTGTTGTTACGCCCGCAGGAGGAAATGGGTGAGGGCCCTTCTTGTGTCATTTTTGAAAACACTGCTTTGATAAAGAAAAATTCCATTACAGAGTTTCCCCTCCCTTCTTCTGGCTTATTTCCTCACTCCATTTGGATAGTCTTGTTGAGAAGTTTAGTTGTCCATTTCTTCAATGTGAAAAGACAAAATTAGTGAAAAATGATACCTGCCAGGAGTAATCTCTTTCAACTTTTAGGCCATTGCATACTTATTAATGATCCTTGGCAATTTGAATTTCCCACCAAAATACTTTGCCCATTGAGTCTACTTTTGTGGCCCCCTTAGCCTCACTTTCACCTTCACCTTCATTCATTCAGTTCCCTTCATGAGAAAATGGCAGTCCTGATTTACATTGTATGTTGTGGATTAGGCCACATAAAAAAAATCTTTAGTTGAGCATCAGCGCCCGCCTCAAACTTTCAAAATTATTTTTTTTGGACAAATGTTTTTTTTCCAAAAAAATTAAAAAAAAAAAAAAAAAATTTTTCTTCAATTTTTTTCTCACATTATAATGTTCTCTGTCAAAAAGTGTGGTTTCTTGTCTACACATGCCTTTTCCAGGGTGACTCAGATATGTATTTTTTTTAATAAAAACCTTTTTCGAGTTAATAAGGATTTATCTATCGTATGGTAAATGCTGCAATGCTTCCAAGCTCTCTTTCGATGATCACAGTCCATTTCAGTATTTTAAAAAAAAAAACTCCTCCCTCCTCACTTTTTACAAGTTTGACTGATGCTAAACTAAAGATTTTTTTTATGTGGCCTTATGCTTTTGCTGGCAGACTATTTGGTAAGTGAAAGCAGTTCTGTATCTTCAGATCAACCCTCCTCTTTCCACTGCAACTGTATATTTTACAGTTGCAGTGCAGGAGGTGTTCTGCAAGTGCAGGAGGTGTTCTGACTTTCTGATCTTGGTGGCCTCTCTCTCAGTTTCTGCCCATGGCCAACAGCCATGTTGTATTCGCCATTTCTTCTTTGTAGATTTTGTGATTGAGCTGCCGAGCTATCAACTGCACCTTGTTTTGGGTGCAGAACAACCAAAAACATAAGTCAACAACAGAGTTTTCTCATGAAATGTTCAAATTACTTTTCTATTTACAAAAAAGTGGGTTAACTTTGATTACTGTAAGTAGATTGTCCTCCCCTTCTTCCTGTACAAGTCTAAATCTCTTAATGACTTGAGGGTTTCCTACAGGAATTAAGCACACCAGCTCCGACAGGAAGCCATTGCTATTGTCCTAGTCCTGTCTTGTCAGACCTGTTCATTAGTGCGAGGACTGGTCTAAATGAGTCTGATGTCAGTCATTATAACTCTTGCTGGGTTTGAGGATGGTGCTAGGGTCTCCATAACACTGGGTGATGGATGGTGAAGTCTATCAACTTTGGAAGTTCCTTTGAATTATTACCGTATTGTTGAAAATCCCGCTAAGTTGTGACTGCATAAATTCATGTGTCTGCAACAACCTACTGAAGATGATGATGAGTCATAGGTGACTGCACCATCCCTTAATCCCCTGTTCCGTTCCTGTTAAGAATTTGGAGAAATTTGAGGGTTAACTGCATCGTAAGCATTGTATAACAACATTATGAGTCCAACTTAATATATTGTGATAATTGAAAACATTCATAATTGTCAATAATTACCAAATAACTATTGCAAATTACTGTGTTTAATTGCAAAACAGAGTTATTAGCGCAAAAAAATATGTACATACTAATAGCAATGGCAAAATATGTCACCAATTACAGATATTATTCTGATTACTAATTATCCTGCAAATTTTTTAATCGTCGAAACATCAAAATTATCCGTGGGAAATGGTAAACGGGCGGTTCATGAGGGAACACTAGGGAACGTGTGGAGATGAAAAACAACACCTCCCTATTTCATGACTTTGACATGTTTTCTAATTAGAGGAATCCTTTGAAGTTGATGAAGAGAGAATGGTAGGGTTGTTCTTTATGACCACCTTGTCATCAACCATTTGATTGAATAACTGAGCTATTCAAAGATGCAATACCTGCAATCAGCACAAAGCCTGAATTAACAGCTTAGGTTTTGTCCACAGGAACATGTATAAAAGGATTTGGGGGAGTTATAGGACACTACTGACAAGAAGTGAAAGTTTGAGATTTTCCACAGCGAGATATAGGACATGTAGGAGCATTGCCTGCGATCATTCCAGAACGAGGCTGACAGTTACGCACCAGATATGGTGGCTTCCTGAATCAAAATTCAAATTCCTGCTCACTGATTCGGGAAGCCACCATATCTGGCAGCGGCGCCACTGTCAGCCTCTTTATGGAGTGATTCGCAGGCATTTACTCCTACATGTCTTCGCTGTGGAAAATCTCAGACTTGTCAATAGTATCCTCTACCTCCTCGAAATCCGTTTATACATTCCTGTGGGCTGTCTTATTTTGTCGTGATACATGTAAGCTCATCAGCAAACTCCCAAACTTCTGCATGTATGTGCTGGTCACATTTGATGTTCCTGTGTCGCTGTGTCCTGTTGTTGCCAAAGTTGTGTGATAAACTGCTTGAGAATCGACTTCAAGTCTGGGTTCCTTAAACTGACTTTTGGTTTTCTTTTGTGTCACCTTCTGCTTGTTAAGCCAGCAGCACACCAAGCGATATCGCAAGCGAGAAAAATCACCTGTTGACGCCGGGTGTGCGCCGGTCAGCGATGTGTGGATTCTTCTTGCCACTGATGCTTGCCCAATATCAAAACAAGAGAATCTATATCACTATAGTCTTCAGTGACTTACACGTAGGTGAGAAGATCAGTGGTGACTAGATCGCTTGCGCTTGGTGTGCTGCTGGCTTCAGGGCCCGTATTCATAAAACTACTTAAGTCTAAGTTTGACACTTATCCTTTGTTCAACACAAAAGATAAATATCATACTTAGACTTAAGTAGCTTTATGAATACGGGGCCTGAACCTCCCAGTGGACCCAACTTCTTGGTTAGTTTTAAAACTGAGTTAGTTCTCTTATTGTGTCACCTGAGGTATTCTAACAATTTCTCTCTAAAACACTCCAACCTAATTCACAGTCATGAAACAACCCATCAGATGATTTAGGGAATGACTTAATCAAACTGCTGTCCTAGTTTTTTCCCTCATTTGAAACGTGTCTAATTAATACACTTTTACTGCCTCCATAAAGAGCAACCATGATCTATAAACACTGGAAATTAGAATTTTTATTTGCAATTTTTATTAAGTGCCCGTTGAAATGTTTGGAAAAAAAACTTAATCGCCTGTACTTATTCGTTCAAGATACACTCTAATGTAATCAATTTCCTGTGTCTGGAAAAATTATTATCCCTTGGTGTCTTATTCCAAAAAGATTAATTTGGATGCAGACCATTAAGAGAATTAAATGTAAAGAAAGTTGACAGACACCAAACATATGAAAGTTACTTTCTTCTAAAGTGACCTTATATCTTCCAGTTATTTCACTGTCTATGCCTGTATGCAATTTGAAGTTGTCTAGTCAGTCTTTGTAGTACACTTTCAGTCACATCTCTGAGTCTAAAGCCTGCAGCACACGTCACCACTTTTGTTGCTCATACAGGCAATTTTCGTGGTCGCCACGAAAATGGCCAAGTGTGCTGTGGCCGGCAACGACCACTCACCACGGAAATTCTGTGCTGACCATGAGTTGCCACAAGTTGCCGAAAATCAAACCGGTTTAATTTCTCACCAGTTGTGGTGATGCGTAGCCATCAGCAGCACACGAGACCACTGAGTGGTGACGTCTGCTGTAAATTACTGGCAACCGCCACAAAAATTGCCTGTACGAGCAACGGAAGTGATGGCGTGTGCTGCTAGCTTTAAGGAATCAACCAAATCGTGGGTTGTTGAGAGACCATGTCACTCTTCTTTGAAGAACACTCTGGCGGGAATCTGCTGTTGCGTTCCAATATAAATCCTACCAACCAAATGTATAGATATGAGTGGATCACATAACCTGCTCTTTTGGGATACCCTTCAGTTGAAGATGGCAGAAAAATTACTCTCGAGATTGAGATAAAACACAATTTTGTCAATAATCCAAGTATCTGATGGCATGAATTGTTTATACGTCTAGTATCCCTGGAAATTTCCACTGCTGGGGGAACGGTGTGAAATGAGAATTGGACCGTTAATTAGTTCTGTGTTTGACATAAGTACGTCCCTGCTGATTAATGACGTTCATCAAGCATGGCTTATTCATTGAGCTGCTGGGTGAAGGTCACAGATTTGAAGTGAATTAATGTTCAGGGTATACTTGTCGTACTGATGGCTCAGTGAAATTGGGCATTGTTCGAGAGTGGACTGTTCAGTGGTGTGAGTAACAGGATGCAAAGGTGCTCTTGTCACTTTTATCTCCCTCTCAATTTCACTCAATTGATTCTTTCCCCTTGGTAGTCAAAAAGGTCTGGCTCATGGACCACTAGCCATTTGAATGCCTTGTTGTAGGCCCTATTTGTGTGCCTGTTAACCTGTCCTTGGGGCCCCTCTGTGTGCCTCGTATGGTCAAAACAATCTCATGACACATTCAGTGAGCAGGTGGGGTGATAGTATGCAACCTTGCCTGATTCTCTTCCTTGAGTGCCATTTGAATACTTTGTTGTAGCCCCTACTTGCATTCCTTTTGAACCTGTCCTTGGGGCACCTCTTTCTGCTTCGTATGGTCAAAACAATGACATATTCAGTGATGAGCAGGTGGGGTGATAGTATGCAACCTTGCCTGATTCTCTTCCTTGTCATCAGCTTCCATGTGGCTCCACCCTCAGATTGATTGCTGGATGAAAGAGTTGAGATTTTTCGTGAAATATTTTGATTTCTTTGTGAGAAAAAGATCCTCCGGCCTAAAGGGTTAAAATCTTGTGGCATGGTAATCATGCGATATAGCTAACCATGTGCCTCTCACTTTTCTATGTCTGTTTATTAGCTTCGATTGAGCAATTGTCCGCTATCGGTAGATAATATGCGCAATAATTGCAGGAAGCGACTACGGACGCTTGGATCAATGAATTGATAACCTCGCGTTAATCATCCACAAATGCTGCTGAAAAGGTCACATGACGTGTTACAGCCAATGAGAATCTTCATGGTTGGATTAGCACAGAGAATTTGTCACAATCGTAATTTGAGTTTTCATCAACTTGATGAGAAGCGACTCATAATTGCATGTATTTCCAAAGTTGCGCTTGGCTGCCACATGATTATGACTCGAGTTTATATGTATATTTATCTTCCACGAGCCAATTTCCTCGGTATTGATTTCCTTAATGATTTGTCGTAATTTTGACGATTTGGACGCTGGAAATAATTAGTATTTTTGACATTTGACCGTGTGCAGCTCTGGAGCGAAATTATGACAACGTTCCGACGAGGTTATAATAAATGAGCAATAGACTATGAGGAAGCCATCAATTCATGATTAACCCGTCAATGTACATTTCATCAAGCGAATACAGAGGTCTTCCCTTTGCGTATTCCATTTTCCACATCTCCTCTTATCACAGACTCCCCTCCCTCTGTCTTCTTAATATTTCAGGGCCCGGTTCCTGAAACAGCATTAAATCTATTGCTGACTTCTGCTGTTTCAGGAACTGGGCCCTGGTTATCTGCGTCCTCATTTCTGCTTCCTTCTTTCCCTGTATTCTTCACTCTTGCTGTCTCCCTCCTCCTTCCTGTCTCCTAACTCTGCCCTTCTCATCCTTCTCTTCACCTCCTCCTAGTTCCTCTTCTCTCCCCCTCCGTTTTCTCTTTCTTCTTAGTACATGTACAGTCTGTATCTTTCTCTTTCTTCTTAGTGTATCTTTCTCTTTCTTCTTAGTGTATCTTTCTCTTTCTTCTAAGTATATCTTTCATTTTCTTCTTAGTGTATTTCTCTTTCTTCTTAGTATAGTATATCCTTGTTGTCTTCTTTCCTTCTCTTGAGCTCCCTTTCTCTGCAGGTAGAGAGGGAAACAGAGATCAATGTAGAGTACAGGTAGTAGGCCTACCTGTACATGTACCTTGCAGTGAGGCGCAATGCGGTTGGACAACATTAGGAGAACACAGACGTGGTGAAATCTGCATCACATGAAAGCCCTTTGTTCCTGTGTCTTGATGCGCCATTGGTGGCCAGCAGGGGGCGCTGACCATCTAGATTGCAATAGAAGTGACTGATCACGATTCTTTAACGGTATAACTTCTAATTGTATACAGGAAATATTCATTAAAATCTCTAATGAAACCAGGAACAATGATGTGGCTTGGAATATATGAAGATTGACAGCAAGAAATTAACGTGATAACGTCGGAAATAACCAGCCATGAATAATGAAATCCACTATTCCTCCTGTTGTAATTACTTCTCCATTTAATTAGCGTGTTATCCGCGAGGTACTGTGCTGGATGACTTCATAAGCCTTGCCAAGCAAGATCAGCCTTGGTAACTCTCTCAGTAGGGGAGAATTTTCAGGGTTAGGTATCTGTTTTGAAGAAATGAAGATTGAAAAGTGATCGGAAATGGACTGAATCATACGAAGATCACAAAATTTCAAGGGGGGGGGAGCTTTTTGAGGATGTTGTATTGCAGTTTCAGGGAATTTCATTGCCATTCATTCTCATGTTCTCAACACCTGGTGGCTTCCCTCTGCAGAGATATGTTCAGGTGATTGTTGCCTATAAAGTGGGCATTTTTGTGGTCCTTTTGTGAACATTTTACAAAAATCCTGGTACCATACCTGGACTGTGGTGTTGGGGGTCAGGGCCCATATTCAGAAACATAAGTCTAAGTTTGATACTTATCTCTTGTGATGAACAAAAGATAAGTATCACACAGGCTTTAAAAGTAGTTTTATGAAGGGCTCAGGGTCCATATTCATAAACCTACTTAAGTCAAAGTGTGATACTTATTTTTTGTATTGAACAAAGGATAAATGTCACACTTTGACTTGAGTATGTTTATGAATATGGGCCCAGGGCCCATATTCATAAAACTACTTACAGTAAGTCTAAGTGTGACACTTATCCTTTGTTCAACACAAAAGATAAGTATCACACTTTGACTTAAGTATGTTTATGATATGGGCCCAGAATTACAGATGTCTGGAAATAAGAGCTATGCAATCCTGGAAAGCCTTGTACATTTACATGGTTGACAACCATGTCAGCAATTCTCTGTCTAATTAGGTCCTCTAGAGCGCTTCTTCTCAAACAAGCAAGATACATATCTGTAAATAAAACTGCAACATGGGTCCATTACTGTAATTTCGGAAGCAGAATAACAAACATGTACATGGTGTAGTCAAACACCCATCTAACCGTATCTTGAAGAATATTGGACCTTTGGGAGATATAAACAATGTTGCAGCTTATTAACAGGTATATATATTAGGGAACATGTCAATTGTAGGTGATGAAGATGACACTAATTGTTCGCAGGGTCTTAATTAATGGAGTCCCAGAGCCATGGAACCTATTGATGTATTCAATTGCACTGGGGCGACAGTGTCAGGTGGGTGGAAAAGTGGGGCTATTTTAATAAGGATTTTTTTCATCGTTGGAAGTGGAGTGCATGTATGCATTGATATTCTGTTGAAGACCTACTTCATGTCTTTGTCCATGCAAGCAGTTTTGTCACATGGGCAAAATGGTTGAGAATGCTGAAGTCTTGACATGCTGTGTGGAACTGGCTGCAGTCTGGTCAAGCATCACCTCCACTTACTCAATCAGCCAGCCATGGAGTAGCTGAGACTTTGGAGTTTGACTGGTTTTCTGGGGTTCATGACAACTGAATTTATCGAACAGCCATGGAGGTGATTGGAGGTTGACTGGTTTTCTGGGGTTCAAATCATGACACTTGATTTTGTTCAATACTTCTGGTAGCTCGACTTGAAAGTGCCAGCCTGAAGAAGACCCCCGGTTGGATCGAAAATTTGCAAAATTCCTGGAGGACGACTTCGGTTATTATATCATTTTGTGTGTCGCATTTTGTGCTCTAGTTTTGGATGATTTTGTTCAATGGTGAAGTGTGCATGACCGGTACTGAAAGAAACCAGAAGTCATGGGCAACACATTTCCAACCCTGCCCCACCTCCACCCCCACACTCACACCCACAAATAGTGCATGTACATGTCGTGGATTAGCCTGAATTAGGCCTACTGGAAGCACAAGTCATGGGCAAAAACTTGCTAACGCCCATACACGTGTTATGATATTAGGCTGAGCCTGAATTCATCAATCACTGCATTACTACTGTATCAAAAAAATCCTAATCAAATTCTTTTGTGCAGAAGAAAATTAAAACATCTTAACTTGAGAAATTTCTAAGAATTTCTGAGTCATGCACACAGATTTTCATGACCTGAATTTATCAAAGAGGAGCATTAGAGACAATGATGGCCGGAAATCTGTGAGAGACATGAAAATTATACCCAGCCCGCCAATTGTTGATTGTACCAGTTTACACAACACTTTGCCCAAAGGAGACAAAACACTGTACTTAACCACTGTAGAATTAATAAAGGCTATATAGAAATAATAAAACTCTGGTCTTTGCATATCTATAGTCTTTGAATAAATTTAGCACGTATCTAGGCCATGTATTGTTATTTGGCATTAGTGTAAATGATTTTTCTGGGCAATATTTATCCGGTTCCTGAATTAAGTGGTTATCTGATGCATGCATGGCAGTTAACCTGGAATATCATTGTGTTCGGCGAGACAGTGACACTTTTCTTCTGCAGGTTCATCTTGCCTGCACCCTGGTGTTAGAAAGGGGAATTTCTTTTTCCTTTGCCTGTTTGAGACCCTTGCACTGAATTTACCAACGCGTTACTCCTGTTAGCATATTTAGCACTTGGAATAGAATGTTTGCCTGCAAACATTGAAAAAAGAGCTGTCTCTTTGGGAGACAAAGGCTCCAGCTTGACCAGAAATAACTGTAGCCGAAGTCTAGTCATGATCAACTTGTGATAGTTAATAGTCAAAATGACTAGAATTGTTGGTCAAAGGAGAGAAAATTATTGTAACCAAAGACTGTATTATAGTGGAGCCAATTGGATTATATTTTCATAATTGTTGCATTGGCTACTGGTATCTGGATCCCTGTATGCAGTTATTTAGGTACTCGTGTCAAATCACGTCCTTTAGCGATACCAATACATTGATACTCATCTTTGACATGTCCTCGCTTCCTTGTATGTACATTTCACAGTAACTGAAGGTCATTCTACTTATCTCATGTGATGAGCTCCTTCCAAATGATGGTGGTACATTTCACAGTAACTGAAGGTCATTCTACTTATCTCATGTGATGAGCTCCCTCCCAATGATGGTGTACATTTCACAGTAACTGAAGGTCATTCTACTTATGATGAGCTCCTTCCCAATGACATGAATGATGGTGTACATTTCATANTGAATAAATTTAGCACGTATCTAGGCCATGTATTGTTATTTGGCATTAGTGTAAATGATTTTTCTGGGCAATATTTATCCGGTTCCTGAATTAAGTGGTTATCTGATGCATGCATGGCAGTTAACCTGGAATATCATTGTGTTCGGCGAGACAGTGACACTTTTATTCTGCAGGTTCATCTTGCCTGCACCCTGGTGTTAGAAAGAGGAATTTCTTTTTCCTTTGCCTGAGTGAGACCCTTGCACTGAATTTACCAACATGCACTCGGAGTAGAATGTTTACTTGCAAACATTGAAAAGAGCTGTCCCTTTGGGAGACACAAGGCTCCAGCTTGACCAAAAATAACTGTAGCCGAAGTCTAGTCATGATCAACTTGTCATTTAGTTAATAGTCAAAATGACTAGAATTGTTGGTCAAAGAGGACAAAATTATTGTAACCAAAGACTGTATTATAGTGGAGCCAACTGGATTATATTTTCATAATTGCTGTATTGGCTACTGGTATCTGGATCCCTGATGCAGTCATTTAGGTACTCGTGTCCAATCACACTCAGTCCTTTAGCAATACCAATACATTGATACTCATCTTTGATATGTCCTCGCTTCCTTGTATGTACATTTCACAGTAACTGAAGGTCATTCTACTTATCTCATGTGATGAGCTCCCTCCCAATGATGGTGTACATTTCACAGTAACTGAAGGTCATTCTACTTTATCTCATGAGCTCCTTCCAAATGATGGTGTACATTTCACAGTAACTGAAGGTCATTCTACTTTATCTCATGAGCTCCTTCCAAATGATGGTGTACATTTCACAGTAACTGAAGGTCATTCTACTTATCGCATGTGATGAGCTCCCTCCCAATGGTGGTGTACATTTCACAGTAACTGAAGGTCGTTCTACTTGTCTCATGTGATGAGCTCCTTCCAAATGATGTACATTTCACACTAACTGAAGGTCGTTCTACTTATCTCATGTGATGAGCTCCCTCCCAATAAGAAACATTTACCAAACCCTCAGCTCCTGATTTCATCGCAAAACAAAAGCTTCACACCAATCATATCCGAGAGAAATTCCTGCACAGTCGCTTCAGGGCCTTGATTAATTTGTAAATTAAAAGTTTGCAAATTTAATCTGTTTTATAATTATGCTATGATTATTTGCCATTGGCAAATATTTCATTAAATCCCTTGAGTCAAAAGGCGGGGCCGGGTAATTTTTACAACAAAAATCATTATAGTACCAATTATTGTTCAATTTTGAATTAATTTGCTGTTTATTATTGGGATATACATATACAGTTATTGAATTAGCTTCTGGAAATAACGCATTTCGGACCTTTTTGTGTAGGTGTACGAACAGAAATATGATATATCTGAGAATACAGCTTTCAGTTATACTGGCTGTTTTGTGTCCTTTTAAAATTCATGGCCTGATAGGTCAGTTGTAAGTGTTATTGGGGGCAAACTTATGGAAAAAAGTTTTGGACTTCTCAACTATTGTTTTTTCTGTTCACTCTGTCTGCTCACGTCATTGTTCTTTTCATGGTGATGTGTTCTGTCTCGTCTTGAGAATAATACAGCTTTAATCTTATATTAGAATTTATATCTTGTGAAATTCAATGAATTATTCCACCATGTATGTCCAAATTATACACAATAAATGCCAGCAGAATGATAATAAGTGAATGATAAATCGACCAAAGTCTTGCGTTTAGAATGAAGAATTAGACGAAGCTCTTCAGAGGCGCATTGATGCATTCTTAAGTGTCTTTGGCTGCCTTCTGTTCACCACGAATATACCCCTGCTTTATCAACTCGCCTACATGCAATCTAGGATTTCAGGTGGGCACGGTACAAACTTTGTGAAAAGGGCACTTCAACCTAGAAAAGGGCACTTTTCATTCACGACATTTCTACTAATGGAATTTGAGAGCTTGTCAGTTAAAAAGGTCTCTTGATAACTCCAGTCAACAGCCAATTTAAGCCAGTTTATAAGGTGATATGACCAAAAGGGACCATGACAGAGATGGTCTGGAGGGTACTAAAACCAAAAAAATTTTTTTAAGGGCATGGTGCCCTAGGGGGTTAAAAAGGGCACAGCAGTGCCCCCTTTTAGGGGCACAGCGCAGCGCCTCTCTAAAATGGCCTAGATATAACCCTGCCATGTAAGGGTGGGAAAGTACCAAATGGCATGGGAAGCACATGAAGGAAAGATTCCTTCACAGATTCGGGGATATTGCGGCAGCCAGTGCAGTGTGCCGGACATGCCGGAGCTGCCCTTTTCTGGCATGACCTTCGTATGTACTTTCAGAAAACCTGGTCTTGGTGTCATGAAACTCCAGAAATCTTGTTTGCCATCATTAACACTAGTCCCTGTTTGACACTGGCCATCATCATGAAGTGAGTTAATACTGCCACCAACTGATGAAATATTGGGCAGAGTAAGTAGTTGAGGTGACAGACAGTGTCATCCATGGAGAGCCAATAATGTGTATGTGTTCTAATTATCAAATCAAGGAAGTATATGTAATTATTTACAAGTCGACAGTGTTAAAACCACTGGAGAAACCAGAGTCATTAAAATGTTAGTAGCTTGGATTGTCTGGAACTCGGGGTTGAGTAGCTATTTGGAGTCAAGTCAACTTCATCATCTGGTGGGATTTCAGCAATACTGTGAACATGAGGTCTGGGGTCCAGTTTCTCATGTTAGTGATGGTCAGCATTGCTGACCACACAGCAGCCTGTTGATATCTTTGAACTGAAGTCCTGACACTGACGTTTTGGTGTCACTGCCTTGTTTGACAGTAGTCCCAATGCAAGAAACGAGGTCAAGTAATGTAAGTCTTAATCCAAATTTTTTGTCCAATTAAGGCACATTATAAAGGCCTGGGTCCACTTAGGCCTTTCACACAGCCAGTTGTATGATTTTCAGCGGAAAATGGACATTTTCAGTTGCTTGGTCAGATCAAGACAAACGGCGTAAAAATATTCTTTGGACAACAGCCTTTTCATCCCACAATGACTTGCAATGTCTGAACTTCATGTTCTCAGACTCTGCCATCAAGGTCACAAAAGGTCAAGGTCATTAGCCAGCCAACTTGCTCGTCCCATGATGTGATTTGTCCATCAGTCCCAATTAGCGGTAAAGTGTGCGAAATTTTCCAGTTGATGACATTTGCGGCGGACCACAGTAAAGTGAGTCACAAATTTCATTGGATCAAATTTGAATTGACTATTGATTTAGATCGCATTTCGATCTGGACTGATGGTCTCTACGATAAATGTAGGTTGCAATTACGAGATTTCTAAAATTTCCTTTTTACTTCTTAGTGGTAATTGACATCTTTCCCAAGGTGATGGGGTCGCTAATTAGAGGGCTTCAAGACCAGGTTGTGTGTCTTCATTTCTGAATTTGTGGCACTCAGGTAGTGGGTGTGTTTGGAATGATGTCAGAATATCTCTCCAGAAAACTGTCTAACACTCTGGAAAAACAGTCTGAATTACTGACCTAATTAAGAATGCAGCATCTTGTCAAATTCATGGCAGACAGGTATTTCAGAAACTGAGTCATGAAATCGTTTTGCTAATACACTTTTGGTTGTTGGAGAATATTCTACAAATTAAAGGAACTGAAGAGTACAAATCCTGAAACAAAAGAACTTGTTTTTTGGCTGTCATACGTTTGAAATACTACACTGCTACCTGTTGTTATTATTGTTGACAGTGCCAGAATGTTCTGTAGAGAACAAAATAATTTTTTTTCAACAGAGAAAAATGATTTCAAAACAATGGACACATTGTGTCATGTGATGAATATTATATGCCAGGCATATTCCACAACCCTTGAGATGAGCCATTGTCACATACATGTATGCCTATGGTAATTTGTGCTACTTGTCCAAAAGGTCAGAAGGGGTCAAATAGGTCAAAAGTCGCAAAACTCTTTTTAAACAGCTGTTCGTTAAAGGAACATGTCACCTGGTCTCATTCCGGTATTTTGACTGCCAATGTAGTGCCACCTAGCGGCAGCAATATGAACTACAAAAAATCATTACAAAATGTACATAATACATTGTGTCCATTTGCTGACAATGTAGTCGGTCCCTGGGCATGATGATGGTGGCGCCGCTTATGAGAAAAAGTTGCAACACCAGGCTCCTTTAAAAGCGGAGAAGAAGATAGGTCTTCAAAGACTGACCTTTTTGTCAGCTTATTGATTCAATATAAAATGTGGGTCTTTCCTGAAAAAAATTGAATACCTGTAAACAAATTGAAAGTATGGATATTTCCACTATGTTTGATATATTCTGATTTAATCATAATAAATACATGATGAATGCTTCAGGCATCATAATTACAAACTATATCATTCTTTGTGTTAGACAATCTATGGTTGCCTCTGAAAAAAATTGATACTAAACCAGATGAACATTCCATCATTTAACAATGAGCATTGGAACAATAGCGATTGCTTACCACTATCTTTTTCTAAATGATCGCTGAAGGACATTTGTTGTTCTGTTTTCTTGTGTTATTGTCTTTTATTGTGTCTGTACATTTGTTTGTGTCTCAATGACAATGCTATTACTATAAGTATGCTAACAGGGAATATGGCGTAGTTTCTTTGTTTCAACTCTGGTTATCTCTTGTCTAGGATCATGAGAAGAATGGATGTGCTCTACATCTATTTTGCAATGAAGGGCAAATGAAGAGTTTAACCTTTGTCAACATACTGTAATCCCATGAAAATTAGGAATTGGGGCCAGTATTTCAAGTCTTGGAAGAAGCATTAATGCAATAGGAGCTGTCAGTCAGTTGACCAATAGGTGTCACTATGGCCCAATTCAATGCCCAGCAGACCCATTCATGGATATATGGTTGGCTGAGCAGCAATCAGGAGAATTTTCTATTGTATTGGTCCACTAGAACTTTGGTGCCATCTTTTGGCAACAAACGTGATCGACTGCTTCTATTTCATTGCTAATGCCAGCTAGGCCTTATTATCTAAGGGCGGACTTCCACCTGAAAGTTTTCTGTCGCAATTTTCCTTTTGTAAACTTATAGAAAATTGTCAGATACTCTGTTGCATGATCAAGTTCTGTAGCGTGGAAGAGGCCTTTAAAGATTATGTCAGCCAGTTATTTTAGTGTCCGACAGTTACTGCTTGGAACAGCACATGTTCTATTCCTCGCTAGAAATGTCTGCAATCTTTTCGAACAATACGCGGCAGTCCTCAACAATAGACACACGAGCAAATTTTGGACCACCTGCAACAGAGTGTCTGACAATTTTCCATAGGTTTCCATAAGGAAAATTGTGACAGAAAACTTTCAGGTGGAAGGCCGCCTTTAGTATGTGCGCTGACATACTTAGTTGGTTCTTTGTTTAGCTAAAAAAAACTGACCAATAACACACACCAGAGGAAAAAGATGGATAAACAACCACTACATCAAAAGTATAGAAAAATATGATGGAAAATGCATCAAAATTAATGATTTTTCCCTGCACTGATATGTACCTGTTTGTTCCCCATTGGTTGTTTGGAAATTGCAAGTAGTGTTTTTCATGGAATGTTGGTTTAACGTAAATGTTTTAGTTTTACTCTTTATTTTGCCAAGCTTCCACTTCATGAATTTTCTACTTGCATTGATTTCTAGTACTTAAATCTTGGCTCTCTTGATTGTTTTTAAAAAAATGGTGTTTTTCAAATCAAAAAATACATTAGTGCATTTGTTTTCTAAATCTGTACCCTGGATCTCATTGCCTTTTTGGATAAGTTGATTTTGAATCCAAGATATCAGTTGATGATAGAATGAGTAGTCTCACTTCATATCGCATATGTGTAAAATGACAATTGTATGCTTATAAATATAAGCATGTTGTCACTTCCTGGAGTACTTCAGACACATACCTACAAGTGTTTTTCAGTCAGTTTCACTTTCGTGAACAATAGAAAATGACTATGGCGGTCAAAGCACTACTTAATGCCTCTTACTATTTTAGGGAAAATGTCCTTCATTCCACACCTGTACATGTAATTATGTCTCCAGCTGAACTGTCCTGGGAGGAACATGGGTGCTTACTTGTACGTTTCCACCGTACACTGTACGGAAATCATTGCCAATTGTACGTGATACGTTTGAGGGTCCCCATCATACGTTTTGGAGATTTTTGGTCAGTTGTACGCAGAAACATCGTGAAATACGTTAAAAAGTAATCGTTCTACGTTTGAAAGTAGGATTTGTAAGGAATAAACATGACGAAGTTCACAAGTTGTTTTCGTCGTTCTCCACCTCCCACTGAGCCACCAACTTAATTATACCCAAAAAATGTAGAAAATACCCAAAAATATCATTCTATTAACATATTGTATCCAAAACATTGTCAAAATACGCAAACATTGTAAAAATATACGCAAACATTGTCAAAATACGCAAACTCAGTCAATTCATATATTGTACCCAAAAGTTCGGCAAAATATCCAAACTTTGGTAGAAAAATACCCAGAATTTTTTTGGGGGGTAAGCAGCACTGGAGGAACCTCGCGAGGCAATGACGGGTCAACTGTCAAAAGTGGTCCTTTCTAAAAGTTTCTGCACTGAATTTACCAGTATTTACATGAAAGTTACAAGGAACATGATGCTTTCTGGTGCAAACTTCGAAAAACCAACTTTTTGGTACGTTCTCTGCAGTTGATTAATAAAGAGACTGCAATCAATTTAGATACTAGATAGAAGTCACTCAACAGATGCCACATATCACTCAGGCAAGCCAGGCCTGTTGTATGATATAATACCACAATATATGGAGATACCTGGACTTAATGAACTTTAGGCCAAAAAAAAAATTGTCTGTTTCTTGTCCAGCAACTCAGCGAAAATTGATGCGGGCATGCGAATTTTTTTTTATTTTCAAATAAATTTTTTTCCCGTTTTCTTCATGGATGGGGGGAAATACCACCAGCAAACTATCTCTCTACATGTTTAAAGCACAGATTTCATGAAAAATAAACAAGTGATGAAGCATTTCTGTGCATTGTATAGAAGGCGCTGCGTAAGCAAAGTGGGAAAATTTGAAATTGGTGAAAAAAAAATTTCGATGCGGAGGGTCTGGGAATGACGCGGGCGCGGACAAGAAACAAATACTTTATTTTTTTGGGCCTTAATTGAATTGTTATTAAAGAGGAATTGAAATTATTGTGAAGATCATGACCACACTGGGCAATTTAATGTACACAATGATGAATCTACTCCAGTTTTATTCTTTGAACATCTGGTGGAAGTTTAGCATATGGAGTCCGTTGAATAATACTCTTCATTAACTGTCCCCATGTAATATTTCATGGGTATTGAAAAGTATGATGGTCATTCAAATTAAATGAGAAAAATTCAGCTGGGAAGCAGAGGATAGGGCATGTTGCCCTGACACGCATTCCTATCACTCCTACTCTCAGTGAGTGTAATTCAAAGGACGAAGTCGAAGTGACCGTAGGCCATGTCAAGATGAGGACAGGGTAATTTGTGGACATGACTTGTTAATTCTTTTGCTTGAACTGATTTACACAGTTGCCCAAGCTCTAAAGTGGTCCAGACTGACACCACCAATATTATTGCACAATATGGGGCCCAAAATGGGTGTGCTTCTGGCATATAATAATGGAAGAAAGATTGGCAATAATATTGCCCATTTTGATCCTCATACTGTGCAATGATATTGATCGTGTATGGGCCGCTTTTACTTGCTATGTTAGTTTCATGTTTGCCACATTACTGAAAATCATGTTATAAGTGCGAAGCAGTTATATGTATAAACTGTGTTAAACATTATGTTGTCTGAAGTGAATTAAACAATTACGTTTTTTAAATGTATTGAAATCTGACTTTGTTTAAAACACAATCAAATACGTTAGTTGCAAAACGTCTCATTTTTCCTGCATCTACTTTGATTGTTATTTGACTCCTCTTATTGATATTTTTAACTTCTATACAAGGTATTCCTCCATTATGTTTCCTTTCGTGAAGTTTTCAATTGTGGCTTATTTCTGCACTCATTGATGAAAATCTGTCATTTCACCAAGCATCTGAAGGTGTTTGCTATGGGCACTAACTCTGGACTAAGTTGGCGAAAAGTGGCACAAATATTAATCAACATCCACTTTCCTTCATCCCTGGCCATGTTGCTGACAAACAATTGTGGCACTTTCATTTGAAAAGAGTTGTGGAGTAAAAATAACACTTTGAAGTTGGAAATTAGTAGTGCCATCTGGCAGGATACAAACAGTGGTGCACAACTACATGTATCTGTGGACTAAATTTGTAAAATTAAAATCAACATCCCTTTTCCTCCCCCCCCCCCATTTAGGGGCACAGCGCAGCACCTCTCTAAAATGGCCTAGATATAACCCTGACATATAAGGGTGGGAAAGTACCAAATGGCACGGGAAGCACAGGAAAGAAGTCCTTCACAGATTGGGGGGATGCGGCAGCCAGTGCAGTGCCAGACATGTTGGAGCTGCTTTTCTGGCATGACCTTCATATATATGTACGTACATGTACTTTCAGAAAACCTGGTCTTGGTGTCCTGAAACTCCAGAAATCTTGTTTGCACACTAGTCCCTGTTTGACACTGGCCATCATCATAGAATGAGTTAATACTGACACAAGTTGATGAGATATTGGGCAGATAAGTGGTTGAGGTGACAGACAGTGCCATCCATGGAGAGCCAATAATGTGTATGTGTTCTAATTATCAAATCAAGGAAGTATATGTAATTATTTACAAGTCGACAGTGTTAAAACCACTGGAGAAACCAGAGTCATTAAAATGTTAGTAGCTTGGATTGTCTGGAACTCGGGGTTGAGTAGGTATTTGGATGTTGCCAAATCAGTGAGAACTTCATCATCTGGTAGGGCTTCAGCAATACCTTGACCATGAGGTCTGGGGTCCAGTTTCTCATGTTGGTGATGGTCAGCATTGCTGACCACACAGCAGCCTGTTGATATTGAACTGAAGTCTCCTGACACTGACGCTTTTGATGTCACTCCCTTGTTTGACAGTAGTCCCAATGCAAGTAACGAGGTCAACTAATGCAAGGCTTAATCCAAATTTTTTGTCCAATTTAGGCACATTCTAAAGGCCTGGGTCCACTTGGGCCTTTCACACAGCCAGTTGTATGATTTTTAGCGGAAAATGGACATTTTCAATTGATTGGTCACATCAAGATATATGGCGTAAAAATGCTCTAGGAAACAGTCTTTACACCCCATAATGATTTGCAATGTCTGAACTTCATGTTCTCAGACTCTGCCATCAAGGTCACAAAAGGTCAAGGTCATTAGCCAGCCAACTTGCTCGTCCCATGATGTGATTTGTCCATCAGTCCCAATTAGCGGTAAAGTGTGCGAAATTTTCCAGTTGATGACATTTGCGGCGGACCACAGTAAAGTGAGTCACAAATTTCATTGGATCAAATTTGAATTGACTATTGATTTAGATCGCATTTCGATCTGGACTGATGGTCCCTACGATAAATGTAGGTTGCAATTACGGGATTTCTAAAATTTCCTTTTTACTTCTTAGTGGTAATTGACATCTTTCCCAAGGTGATGGGATCGCTAATTAGAGGGCTTCAAGACCAGGTTGTGTGTCTTCATTTCTGAATTTGTGGCACTCAGATACATGTAGGTGGGTGTGCTTTGAATGATCTCCAGAAAACTGTCTAACACTTTGAAATTACAGTCTATTCATTAATGAATGACTGACCTAAAGCCCCTTTCGCACCGGGCCTACGGAGAGTTGCGTCGCACTACTGACGCTGTGCCTATGCTGGTCTATGTGGCAGTACGCCGAGGGACGCAAAGGGGTACGCGAGATAGCCCCACTACCTACGCTGGCCTATACGTGGCAATACGCCGAGGGATGCAAGGGGGTACGCGAGATGGATTCAAAAAATTAAACATGTTAAATTTTTTCGCATACTTCCGGCGTAGAGCACTGGACGTATACGCAATATAGTATGCTACCCTACGTCAGTCCAATGAAAAATCCTTTGAGGCTGGTGTGGTGTTACGTATGGAAGGACGTAGTGTTGCGTACTTTTGGTTAGTGTGGGTTCAGGGACTATGCCGTTCTTGCCCGTAGCAGCATTTATTTCATGAGTAGCCTAATTTTGGCGTACTCAGACAGTATGCCGCACAACGCAGGTCTGGTGTGAAAGGGGCTTAAGTACATGTAAGAATGCAGCATCTTGTCAAATTCATGGCAGACAGATATTTCAGTTGTCTACAGAAGCTGAGTCGTGAAATTGTTTTGCTAATACACTTTTGGGTTGTTGGAGAATATTCTACAAATTAAAGGAACTGAAGAGTATAACTCCTGAAACAAAAGCACTTGTTTTTTCGGCTGTCATACATTTGAAATACTACACTGCTACCTGTTGTTATTATTGTTGACAGTGCCAGAATGTTCTGTTGAGAACAAAATAATTTTTTTTCAACAGAGAAAAATGATTTCAAAACAATGGACGCATTGTGTCATGTGATGAACATTGTCTCTATTGATGATCAGGATGATTTTTATGCCAGGCATATTCCACAACCCTTGAGATGAGCCATTGTCACATATGCCTATGGTAATTTATGCTACTTGTCCAAAAGGTCAGAAGGGGTCAAATAGGTCAAAAGTCTCAAAACTCTATTTCGTTAAAAGGAGCATGGTATGAGATCTCTTTCCAGTATTTTGACTGCCAGTGTAGAGGGAGCCACCTAGCGGCAGCAATACGAACTACAAAAAAAACATTACAAAATGTACATTGTGTCCATTTGCTGACAATGTAGTCAGTCCCTGGGCATGATGATGGTGGCGCTGCCTACTGAGAAAAAGTTGCAACACCAGGCTCCTTTAAAAGCGGAGAAGAAGAGGTCTTCAAAGACTGACCTTTTTGTCAGCTTATTGATTCAACATACATGTAAGATGTGGGTCTTTCCCGAAAAAAATTGAATACCTGTAAACAAATTGAAAGTATGGATATTTCCACTATGTTTGATATTCTGATTTAATCATAATAAATACATGATGAATGCTTCAGGCATCATAATTACAAACAATATCATTCTTTGTGTTAGACAATGTATGGTTGCCTCTGAAAAAAATTGATACTAAACCAGATGAACATTCCATCATTTAACAATAAGCACTGGAACAATAGCGATTGCTTACCACTGTCTTTTTCTAAATGATTGCTGAAGGACATTTGTTGTTCTGTTTTCTTGTGTTATTGTCTTTTATTGTGTCTGTACATTTGTTTGTGTCTCAATGACAATGCTATTAGTATTGCTAACAGGGAATACGGTGTAGTTTCTTTGTTTCAACTGTGGTTGTCTCTTGTCTAGGATCATAATGGATGTGCTCTACATCTATTTTGCAATGAAGGGCAAATGAAGAGTTTAATCTTTGTCAACATACTGTAATCCCATGAATGAGGAATCGGGGCCAGTATTTCAAGTCTTGGAAGAAGCATTAATGCAATAGGAGCTGTCAGTCAGTTGACCAATAGGTGTCACTACGGCCCAGTTCAATGCCCAGCAGACCCATTCATGGATATATGGTTGGCTGAGCAGCAATCAGGAGAATTTTCTATTGTATTGGTCCACTAGAACTTTGGTGCCATCTTTTGGCAACAAACGTGATCGACTGCTTCTATTTCATTGCTAATGCCAGCTAGGCCTTATTATCTAAGTATGTGCACTGACATACTTAGTTGGTTCTTTGTTTAGCTAAAAAAAACTGACCAATAACACACTAGAGGAAAAAGATGGATAAACAACCACTACATCAAAGTATAGAAAAATATGATGGAAAATGCATCAAAATTAATGATTTTTCCCTGCACTGATATGTACCTGTTTGTTCCCCATTGGTTGTTTGGAAATTGCAAGTAGTGTTTTTTTATGGAATGTTGGTTTAATGTAAATGTTTTAGTTTTACTCTTATTTTGCCAAGCTTCCACTTCATGAATTTTCTACTTGCATTGATTTCTAGTACTTAAATCTTGGCTCTCTTGATTGTTTATAAAAAAATGGTGTTTTTCAAATCAAAAAATACATTAGTGCATTTGTTTTCTAAATCTGTACCCTGGATCTCATTGCCTTTTTGGATAAGTTGATTTTGAATCCAAGATATCAGTTGATGATAAAATGAGTAGTCTCACTTCATATCGCATATGTGTAAAATGACTATTGTATGCTTATAAATATAAGCATGTTTTCACTTCCTGGAGTACTTCAGACACATACCTACAAGTGTTTTTCAGTCAGTTTCACTTTCGTGAACAATAGAAAATGACTAGATTGCCGGAAAACATGGCGGACAAAGCACTACTTAATGCCTCTTACTATTTTAGGGAAAATGTCCTTCATTCCACACCTGTACATGTAATTATGTCTACAGCTGAACTGTCCTGGGAGGAACCTCGCGAGGCAATGACGGGTTAACTGTCAAAAGTGGTCCTTTCTAAAAGTTTCTGCACTGAATTTACATGAAAGTTACAAGGAACATGATGCTTTCTGGTGCAAACTTCGAAAAACCAACTTTTTGGTACGTTCTCTGCAGTTGATTAATGAAGGGACTGCAATCAATTTAGATACTAGATAGAAGTAATACACTCAACAGATGCCACATATCACTCAGGCAAGCCAGGCCTGTTGTATGATATAATACCACAATATATGGAGATACCTGGACTTAATGAACTTTAATTGAATTGTTATTAAAGAGGAATTGAAATTATTGTGAAGATCATGACCACACTGGGCAATTTAATGTACACAATGATGAATCTACTCCAGTTTTATTCTTTGAACATCTGGCGGAAGTTTAGCATATGGAGTCCGTTGAATAATACTCTTCATTAACTGTCCCCATGTAATATTTCATGGGTATTGAAAAGTATGATGGTCATTCAAATTAAATGAGAAAAATTCAGCTGGGAAGCAGAGGATAGGGCATGTTGCCCTGACAAGCATTCCTATCACTCCTACTCTCAGTGAGTGTAATTCAAAGGACGAAGTCGAAGTGACCGTAGGCCATGTCAAGATGAGGACAGGGTAATTTGTGGACATGACTTGTTAATTCTTTTGCTTGAACTGATTTACACAGTTGCCCAAGCTCTAAAGTGGTCCAGACTGACACCACCCAATATTATTGCACAATAAGGGGCCCAAAATGGGTGTGCTTCTGGCATAATAATGGAAGAAAGATTGGCAATAATATTGCCCATTTTGATCCTCATACTGTGCAATGATATTGATCGTGTATGGGCCGCTTTTACTTACTATGTTAGTTTCATGTTTGCCACATTACTGAAAATCATGTTATAAGTGCGAAGCAGTTATATGTATAAACTTTGTTAAACATGGACCACCTTATGTTGTCTGAGGTGAATTAAACAATTATGTTTTTTAAACATATTGAAATCTGACTTTGTTTAAAACACAATCAAATACTTTAGTTGCAAAACGTCTCATTTTTCCTGCATCTACTTTGATTGTTATTTGACTCCTCTTATTGATATTTTTAACTTCTATACAAGGTATTCCTCCATTATGTTTCCTTTCGTGAAGTTTTCAATTGTGGCTTTTCTGCACTCATTGATGAAAATCTGTCATTTCACCAAGCATCTGAAGGTGTTTGCTATGGGCACTAACTCTGGACTAAGTTGGCGAAAAGTGGCACAAGTATAAATCAACATCCACTTTCCTTCATCCCTGGCCATGTTGCTGACAAACAATTGTGGCACTTTCATTTGAAAAGAGTTGTGGAGTAAAAATAACACTTTGAACTTGGAAATTAGTAGTGCCATCTGGCAGAATACAAACTGTGGTGCACAACTATCTGTGGACTAAATTTGTAAAATTAAAATCAACATCCCGTTTCCTTCCTCCCTGGCCATCCCTGACAAATTAGCATGTGGCGCCATCTCTATTTGAAGAATTGTGGTGTAGGAAGTAACAGTTTGGACTTGGAAACAAGTAGTGCCGCCTGGAGGAAGGGGGGACAATCGACAGGTGGCCCATTAGGCCTACTCCTTTATTGGAGGGTAAGTGCCATTTGGACTGATGTGTTCATTTTCAAAGGGAATCCAGATGCTACTCAGTTGAGGACTTTTAATTCCTCACTCATTTAAGTTCATCTGTGATAGAGAAGTGTTCCACTTTAATTTGTTTAGGAAGAACATAGCTGTGTCCTATGACCTGCAAATTTCCTTCACACTACTCAAGATCTAATCAACGCCAGCAAACATGACAAAAACACAACATAATTTGTTTCTTTGAGACATACGGTACTGGCAGAGAATGATGATCTAGCGCGGTTGGTCGTCAGGGGTGTCCGATTATCCGCCAGCAATTACAAATGGGTGTCATCAGCGCCTAGCACCTGCTAGTGGCGGCTCGTAATTACATCTCCATTATCTCTCATTTCCTTACCAATTAACACCTGTCCACCGGCTTTCTGGTAATTCACAGCCTCCTTGATTGACCCAATTATAGTTACAGTTTTCCTAGGTCACCGATTTGGTTAATTTCTCTTACTAGCATGATACCCATGGCGAGCACACGCACAGGGTGCATGTGGTCAGAGGATGGCATAAGTACGGTAGTAAAAAAAGTATAATGGCACCATAAGCAGTAAGGGTGGCCAAAAAATCTCGCCGAAGTCATACTGTAGAAAATCTCTGAATATTATGGGTTTTAGTAGTTTTTCAGCGGAAAACCTTGTTCGAAATCAAGGTATGAATCGCAGAAATGGCTGGTGATTACCCCCAGACGGGTAGAGGTGGTGCCGATTCTAGGACGTTTGCCCCCTGGACGACCTTCCACCCCCTCCCAATATTTGCCTCTGGAATTTTGCCCGCCGGACATTTACCCTCGGAGGAGAGGCCCCCAGGACATGTACCCCCTGACATACCCCGGACCTGTGGGCAGAAATCCAACGGGGGTATCAAATGTCCAGGAATAGATGTCCAGGGGCAGATCTCTTAGGGGCAGAAGTCCTACGGAGGGGTAAATGCTGGGGGCAATGTTCAGGGGGAAATGCCAGGGGTAATGTCGGGGGGTCCTGATACTGGTGGTGCCGTAGGAAGTACATGTAGGCCTAGGCCTAGTTTATGAAGTAGGCTACTGCCGTAGAAATCCCGGTAGGTATGGCTAAGCGGGTTTTTCAGCAGAAGATCTTCGAAGTGAAAATGAGGGTTTCTAAGGGGGTAAATGTTGGGGGGGGGGCAGAAATCATGGGCAATTGTCCGGAGGGGAAGTGTCCTGATACCGCCCATGCAATGTAATGATGTGGCGAGGAGACGATGGCCGAAGACAGGTGTAGGGTGTTTCCCGGCTCACATGGAATTGGTGCGGATGGTTTACCAGCGCAATAAAAAAAGATGGTGGCATTTTAGCATGATTAGTGCAGAAAAGCCGTAGGCCTAAGTCGCAAAAATTTATCGCGAACGTGGAGGTGATAAATTATAATTTGTACATGAGTTGAAATAGGACTATGTAAAAGGAAAACGGTATATTTCTAGGCGAGCAGATGTCGGCAGATGGGAGCTATCCGCACACAAACACCACCATCACATTCCTTAAATTATAGTAGGATGTATCTGAGAAAATCCAACTTATCACCATCAAAACCGACCAGATTTTCCCCAGCTAAATGGAAAGATGACAGGTTGCTAATAACACTCACAAGTTTAATTGCCTCAGACCTAACCTGTCGCCGTGTGTCAGAGCTAGGTGAAAAAAATAAGAAAAATAGCCCACTAGCTCATGGTTAGTAGGGAGCTATTTTCCTGACACGAAAATGAGGCGTTGGTCGCCTTTTTTTCATCTTCCTTGACATTCGTAATTACAAAACTCATAGTTATTAGTTCCATATAGATTGATGAACTCTCTGATATATAGTAATGACACTTAATGAAGGCAGCTGGCCTCTCTTCCAACAGAAAAAGGCGGCATTTTTTCTGGATCTTAGCCTGGTATAATCAGCAGAGTTCATTAGGGTTTTTCTTTGGGGAAGACACTCTTGTTTGTGACAAGCCGCTTAGGTGTGCCAGGGCCACTGATGATTGAGGCAGTCTTTTTGCGGTATCTGTTCTGATTGGAAAGTGTATCTGTCTGGTAGAGGACACCTGTAGAATTGGGAAATGTTATCACTTGAATCAGCAGATGTCCTGATTTGATGAATGAGACTGGGTGTTGCTGGTCGTGCAGTTTGTATTTTTGCTGATCTGAGCATGAAGTTGAAGTGCTGACCAGTTGAGCTTCAACTAGTCAGTAGCTGGAACAGTGAAACCCAGGTTACTTCAGCAGGAAACTGTCTTGTTGCTCAATGCAAGTTGTATTTTTGCCAAAGATGAAATACTGACGCCGAATTGGTTAATGTTGTCCTGGGTATAAAGGCCTGAACCCACTGACGCGTTTTCACGCAGCGGGCAAACGCACCGGCAGAAAATGCTTTGTTAAAAGGCAGCGGACCGAGAAAATAACAAACGATTTGTTGGGCAGTGATGCAGGCCTGGTGATGAAACCGCGACGGAAAAATGCGACAGTGGGTTCACGCCTTAACAGAAATATACCCAGTTTCAATGTCGTCCCACAAAGCTATACCCTGGGTATAGTTCAATCTACAAAAGTATACCCAGTACCATAGTTTTGAGCCTACGTAGCCTACGAGTTAGGAAAGGATGTCGCGTGATCAACAGGACCACGTGCGATTGGTACTTCTCTTGTATACCTGGGCGGCATGTTCGTGACAAATGCGTGAGAATTGAAAACATGTTTTTCGACTTGTCATGCTTGTGGTCATATGACTTTTGCGAGAACAATCTCGTCTCCAGGTGCTGTATCCAATCCTGGGTATACTTTTGTAGATTGAACTATACCCAGGGTATAGTTTTGTGCGACGACATTGAGCCTGGGTATATTTCTGTTATATACCCAGGACGACATTAACCGATTCGGCAGTACTGACCAGTTAACAGAAACATGAACCCAGGTGACCTTGCCATTAAACTAGCTGTCTTAGTGTCATGATCTCTTGCCCAGCTCGGCAAAATGATCTCAAGATATGAAATATACGTACGCATCGCTGGGAAAGACACCACCAATTTATCGCTCTAGCCCGCCTATCAGATCAAACATGGCCGATATTTAATTTTCCCCAGCCGAGTACAATGCCACAAAAGATTGTAAGGTCTGCACAGATAATATCCATATGGATGAGTGTCATATCGGACGATTCTTGCCATAACTTGATATGTCGAGATGTCAGACTCGATCAGTGCAACTGGTCATTGGTACAGAAACGATTTGGAGGGGAGCAGTTTAGTGTCAAGAGGTGGTTTGGACACTGAGCCAGCATCTCTTGATCTGGCATAAGATACAGACACATCAAGTTGGTTGTTGCGGTTCTGAGGTTCACCCTCCCCAGCAGGGGTTTTGAGCTCACTTCTCATCCACTCACACAAGCATGTAAGTGTATGAAGAGGAGCTGGACCAAAACCCTGCTATTGGAGGATGTTCTTATCTTAGTTACGGTTGTTGTGGTTCCAATGCAGCAGTCAGGAACCCGTGTACTAACGCCACGATGTGGCACTGTCAGTGTAAGACCCGGAAGTTCCTACTTTCTAACAGTATTTCCATTTACTTCTTGCCCCAAAATAAAGCACTCTCTTTCGTGCGATTTTGATTAAATTACACTGCCATGTTTCACTTATATTCAAAGTTCTCCATATATCACTGTTTTGTTTTGTCAGAAACACCACAGGATGCCAATATTGGCAACATCATTTGGGGGAAAATCTCGGAAAATTGTGTTGAAAAAAGTACGTAGTTTTTCTGATGGCACGACATCAACAGCTACAAAAGTGATGTCAGTGCATCATTACTCGCTGCGCCATCTATTATTTCAGTTTGTCACACGCGTTCCTCATTGGCAGTGCTGGCTGAGCTGGGATGAGCAGCTGACAACTTTGGACAGAGGCTTCATCTGGAGGTTCAGTTTTCGATTTCTGCTCGCTTGGCAGTGTCAGAAATTGTCATCATATCATCATACTGATGCTAAATAAGTGAGGCTGTTGAGAATCTGTCACTAATGTACAACTAACGACTCCATCGCACTTAAATAACAGCATACTGGGAATTTAAATCTTGGTATTAAACTGATGGAGAAAGCCATCAAAAATTCATTAGGAGTGGATCGAAAGATGGTCATCTTTTGAGTAAATTTTAATACATCTGACCTTGCTGTACAATGGCGCATTAAGATATTAACTGAGGTGCACCTGGGGATTTTCATGCTTAAGATATATGAAGCTGGTGCTGGCGATATTTGGTTAGACTGGGTGGGGGAAGATCTTGGCAGCTCATGCTATTGTAAGAAGTAAATTTTCATTTACTTCTTGATAGTCTTCAGCACTCCTATGAAAAACTTCCCACCTTAACCCAAGAGAGCCAATGCCGCCCTAAACCGCCCTGCCGTGAGCCGCCTAGAAGACCACACCCACTTTTTGACAAAAACCCTCATCACCTGAATGTAGAAAAATCACCAATTACTGCCAGCAGCGCCACAAACCGCCACGTCACCAGATGCCGATACCACCATAAACCGCCTTGACTCATTATACTAAGTTTCTATTCAGCTTTATGTAGTGGCATTTCGTGGCAGTTGAGGGAACTGTTGGCTACAGATGGAAAGTGCAAAAAAATAGGTGGTGCTATTGGGTTACTTCTGGATGTAAACAGAGAGCGATGTTAGCCATTGGTTAAAAATCCATTGGTGACATAGACTTGGTTGCTGGTAGGTTTTTCACAGCCTTTAATTTCTTCAAGCAATCCAGGGTAGAGATATCTCAACCCCATTAAACCTGAATGTCAACTCAAAACCCACTGTACTTTTGGTTTTCAGCCCCAGGTCCAAACCTCGTCTCCTTTTAAAGTCACTACGTGCGTGGGGAGAAGTGAGGTGGCTACTTGATTTCAACTTGACATCAAATGGACTTGGGCATAAATTATACCCCCAAACCCTTGATTTGATGAGCTTACCCAAGAAATTGCAGTGCACATTTTTTTTGCCCAGTGTTCCCCAAATGTTGAAAAAGCTTCTCCATGTACACCTACAACCAGAGAAAAACAACATTTTGATATTCCGGGAACGTTGTGCGATTATTGATAGTATCTTAAAGGATATTGCTCCGCTCCGTCAGGCCATTACTGATGGCATCACGGTCGCAGAGAATTCAACGCCAATCTCCTAATCAAATTTAGACACCAAAGGTCAAACAAGCAGGATTATCACGCTTTTAAAACAGGCTGTGGTGAGGTTGATCATACAGTTTATGTTTAACTCTTTCAGCCCTTGGAGATTTTTTGCCGTGACTCCCAGAGCCCAGGCGATTATCTGAAAAAAGCAATATTTCAGGATTTAAAAAAACCTACTTACCCAATCTTATCTTGTCGAAAATTGGGTTTAGGGGTGGACAGTGTACTCGTTCATAGGATTTGAGAATGATTTTGGCGAACGGATATATCCGTCCGTAGGGTTGAAAGAGTTAACCCTCACAGATTCTGGCTTTTGGGTGTCGACACTGAACCAGTGGCTTTGGTGAACTAATCAACAGGGATGCACTTTTGTTGACCGATGCCAATGAAGACTTGGGCATTTTGCTTTACTTTACTGCAGCATTCTTCTTGACATCTGCAGATTGGCCCAGAGAGAATTTGTGACCCGCTCCAGCAAAAGCAGGCTCTTGATGCAGGTGATCATCATTGGCAATGAGTTTCTCAAGGAGGTTGAGATCAGCGACTTATCACGAATCCTTATACGTATACGAATAGAATTCCGTACAACGAGGACAAATTTTGTGTACATTTAGATCTGTGTACGTATAAGGATCCGTGAAAAGTCGCTGATCTCAACTTCACTAATATCACTGCTGTCCACTACTGTTGTCAACCTGCCGAGACGTACATCTCAGCTATTGTGCTGTAAGGCAGTTATACCCTTTCCCCGGTTGCGACATGCGCTTTCAATACTTTTGGTAGAACGGGTCACTTTCTGTATCCAGCAACCTGTGTCCTGGAATTCTCTTCACTATCCACATTGCATCCCAAAACTGCAATGCGACAAAAAGTCTAGGTTTGGTTACATTTTGAAATTTTGATCCACTTCTGTGGTTTAATTATCGCAAACACTTCAGACATTCCATAACATTACAAAGGTATAGGACTAAAAATTGGCAAGAGTCTGAATTTAATTACATTTCGATATAATTCTTAAATATTTAAGTGGAGAAGGAAAACTTGATAATTTGATAAAAGTGCTTGAATTAGCGACATTACTTAATTTAACCCACACCCCTTGCCATTTCAATGCAAAAAGACTCTCACTTGTCATACGGATCTTGTAAATTGACTTTTAAAATGATTCAAAGAGTATTGAAATTTCATTGATGAATATCTTAAATATTTATCAAGTTTTCCTGCACCAATTAACGAATTGAGAGAAACTTTTGTTCATTGCACTCGATCATTAACGAGTGCAGGCTCTAGTTTTAATAAGATCTTGCCCCCAATTAGTCCTTGTTGGATAATTGGGCCGATATTCCAAACATTCGCCAGGCAAGTTCAAATACTCGCAAAGATAAAGAACTACTTGTGAATTATTTATAAATGATACACTTTTATTTAATGATTTAGACACTTTCAAATAATGCAACAGGAAACAGTAGTCCACTTTACATGAAAAGTGTGTTAATGTCTGATATTGGCATGAATACACCACAATTTTTCCAGGCTCATTACTGAAGAACCTTCACAATGGTCCACAGACTAATTACCAACGGTAGACCATGTTGCATTGCATTCGCCTCCTTCAATTCATAAGAATTTATTCAAATGAAGCCCAACCCGGGAGTGATTAGGAAACTTTCACATCAGGTAAAATACAGAAGTATTTTCAAGAGCGGGTATTTGCACGAGTCAACATTTCCTTGGCTAATTAGTGTGGAAGACTTTGCAGAACACTAGCAAATAATGAGCGAATTTTTTCCTCTTTACTCAGCAATTTCAACCATATGCTGTTTCTGTGATAGCAAGGACTTATTAAAATCAAAAATGTGGTGAAGAGGTTGGGTTTCTGTCGGCTAATTACCAAACATCTTGATAAAAGAGACTTGCTCGTTATAACAAAAAGAAGTAACAGTGTTGCCACATACATTCACAATTTAAGAGTTTTCTTACATTATTTATTCATCTTATTCATAAAATACTCATGACAAATTAAATTCCATTCAGATGCTCAGCAACAAGTTGAGTTACATGCTCATTTTCAACTGGATGTTTGACATTGGTTGAATATGACCTTGACATGTCAAGGTTGAATGGTTGACGTTGGTTGAATATGACCTTGACATGTCAAAGTTGAATGGTTGACATTGGTTGAATATGACCTTGACATTGACATATCAAGGTTGAATGGTTGACATTGGTTGAATATGACCTTGACATGTCAAGGTTGAATGGTTGACGTTGGTTGAATATGACCTTGACATGTCAAGGTTGAATGGTTGACATTGGTTGAATATGACCTTGACATGTCAAGGTTGAATGGTTGACGTTGGTATGAATATGACCTTGACATGGTCAGCAATGCTGACCATCACCAACAGGAGAAGCTGGACGCCAGCAATGCCAGATCTCTGTGACCTAACTGCAGTTTTGGTGTATTCACTTAGATTAAGATTCCTCCAACAAATTCCTGTAGTCATCTGCAGTACCCGTCTGCCTCTATGTGATTGTGAGGTATCAGCAGGTCTTTCGTTGTCACTCTATCGGTGTCATTCTTTCACTCTAAAGCCAAAGGGGAAAATGCAAACAAAGGAGCTGAGTCTTCCTTGGAATCTGGTGTAGACCCAAAATTTGATTTCTTCTTGTCACTACTGGGTTTGAACTGCAGTCCTTTGGGGTGTGGTAAAAAACTGGTTGAATTGATTGTAAAGTATGAGGAAGAAATTATTTCTTATTGTTTGTGTAGGCTATTCTCTTCTTGTGCAGTGCTTCTAATCCGTAAAGCAGGTTGTACCAGTGGGATTTGACAGTCTATAACCTTGGGTTGCAGGGTTCTGTTCCTGTGGGTTTCTGACAATAGTGACATTTGACCCGATGTCATGCTACCATAGAAACAAATGAAAAGCCACAGTTGCAGATTATTTGAGGTTGAGTTCGAGAGTTTAAATGATTAGTTTTGTCGTGGCTTTCCAATGACGTTGCCGCATCTGAGCATTCGACGTTCCCTCTTGAGAAGTATTTTCAAGAGCGGGTATTTGCACGAGTCAACATTTCCTTGGCTAATTAGTGTGGAAGACTTTGCAGAACACTAGCAAATAATGAGCAAATTTTTTCCTCTTTACTCAGCAATTTCAACCATATGCTGTTTCTGTGATAGCAAGGACTTATTAAAATCAAAAATGTGGTGAAGAGGTTGGGTTTCTGTCGGCTAATTACCAAACATCTTGATAAAGAGACTTACAAAAAGAAGTAATGGTGTTGCCACATACATTCACAATTTAAGAGTTTTCTTACATTATTTATTCATCTTATTCATAAAATAAAATAAAATTACAGTCAGATGCTCAGCAACAAGTTCAGTTACATGCTCATTTTGAGCTGGATGTTTGACATTGGTTGAATATGACCTTGACATGTCAAGGTTGAATGGTTGACGTTGTTGGTTGAATATGACCTTGACATGTCGAGGTGGAATGGCTGACAATGGTTGAATATATACCTTGACATGTCAAGGTTGACTTTGGTTGAATATGACCTTGACATGGTCAGCAATGCTGACCATCACCAACAGGAGAAGCTTTGGTGTATTCACTTAGATTAAGATTCCTCCAACAAATTCCTGTAGTCATCTGCAGTACCCATGCCTCTATGTGAGGTATCAGCAAGTCTTTCGTTGTCACTCTTTCGGTGTCACTCTTTAACTCAAAAGTCAAAGGGGAAAATGCAAACAAAGGAGCTGAGTCTTCCTTGGAATCTGGTGCAGACCCAAAATTCGATTTCTTCTTGTCACTACTGGGTTTGAACTGCAGTCCTTTGGGGTGGTAGTAAAAAACTGGTTGAATTGATTGTAAAGTATGAGGAAGAAATTATTTCTTATTGTTTGTGTGGACTATTCTCTTCTTGTGCAGTGCTTCTAATCCGACAGCAGGTTGTACCAGTGGGATTTGACGGTCTAACCTTGGGTTGCAGGGTTCTGTTCCTGTGGGTTTCTGACAATAGTGACATTTGACCCGATGTCATGCTACCATAGAAACAAATGAAAAGCCACAGTTGCAGATTATTTGAGGTTGAGTTTGAGAGTTTAAATGATTAGTTTTGTCGTGGCTTACCAATGATGTTGCCGTATCTGAGCATTCGACGTTCCCTCTTGTACGTTATTGTTTGAATTCCCTTGGAACATTTCAGGTTTCATTTTATAATGAGACATTTAATCATTCAGGGATTCCCAAAGATGATTCTCAAATCGAAATGAGTTGTTTTGGGAATTTGGTTTTGTTACTGTGCGGGAGGCTCATCCCTAATTCATTCTTGTTATAATCTTAATAGAGAGCAGTAATTTTGTCATATTTTTCAACCAGAATTTTTTTCTCACTGTATTGCCCCTAATAGACTTCACCAAGAAAGCAATTTGTTTGCTTTTAAAAATGCTTCGCTTAATAGCAGTACCTATAATTTTTTTACGAAATATTGTGCCTGGAAATGAAATAGTGACAATTAAGGAGCATTGCAGTAAGGAAGTTGGCACTGGCTGAATAAAAAAGTTAAAATGACGAGAAACGCATGCAAAAAAACGTGAGTGTGGCCACAGGATAATGGTGGCAAATATATGAGATGGGATGATACGACTCAAAGACGGAGTTATAATTTGATCTTGGGAAAGGGGAGGCAGAAGATAGCAACGTTATTGATAATATGAATAATTTGATACGTCCTATGAAATCCATAAATGAATATCGCTGAATATATTGGCAAATAATTGGCTGGGGATGGAATCGCAGAAAATTTGAGAAGAATAAGAGGAGATGCCAAATGATGAAGCCGCACCGATATTGGGCTTTTTGCGAGAAAAAATCCTTAATTGTTTACCAACTTCGAAAGGTCAACTTAACGCTTTGTGAGTGATTCTTTGAGGCCAAGATATTGTTGTGGTGTGTTTCTTTGAAAATGAGTGTCATCTTAAGGGGTTGGGTTACAATGTATTCAAAAGGTAATCAACACCCTGGCCTGGTGTTTGGACTCTTCACTCTATTCTGACCCCTGTGGGAAGTTAGCTATGCGACTGACAAAAACTGACGGAATCTCAGCATATCCAGTGTCATCTTGACTACCAAGCTTGTGACATTGCTCCACCCTCCGACTAAGCTCGCAGTTTTCTGATGTAACCAATACACGTGGAGTTCCAGGATGATCCGATGTTAGAGAAAGCTAACCTCAATTTGGGAAAACTTGAGGTATTCGTGATGAAATTCGCCTCCAGATGGCAGCACAAGACAAAAGCCAACTTTGTTTTTGTTGATTTTGTTTTTTCTTATCATTTGCATCTCATCAATTTAGGTGGAGCTAGAGATAAAAGGTCTTAGTTTGCACGTGATGAAATATTCATAGGACTATTGAAAATGATCAGATAGTTATTTCGCCAATAATTGATGCAAGCGATGTTCAACCGTTGGTGGGGAAATGACACAATACGGCTGCGATTTTTTCCAACGATCAATTGTTACTTAATGTACCTTTTTCTTGTATTTTCTGTTGTGTTTTTCTGAAAAATCTTAATTCCAAATGATCAATGGAATATATTTGTTTTTTCGATAACGATAATTCCACCAACAATAATAACAACGGATTGATAAGTATTCTGAGAATTTGATAATGTATACCTTGGGGTTGTTGTGAAAATAGCATTGTTGACTATTGTTTATTTGTGAGGTATCGGGTACACTACAGATGAGCCAATAGTACAAGATAACCATCATATAGAAGGACTTGATATTGGTGAAGTGACTTGTCCAAGGATATTTTGAACTCAACTAAGAAGGACCAATTATTGAGAAAAAAGGAAAAAAGCTAGTTGACAACTGTTTTCCTTTGTTCCAACTTCAGAAGGTGTAACTGCATTAAAAGCAGTGTTTCACCCATGATTTCAAAAGGGCAGGGACTATTTCTGGCCAGACAAGGACATTTTTGTTGCGACAAATTCACTGTTTTGGAATGAAGAAACTAACCCACTGGCTCAATAGATGTCACTAGTGGTTAAAACTATTGAATTGAAAGGGATACAATATTCAGGTCCTGATCAATTTCCCACCCAAAAGGTCATCCATTGTGTACGACCTAATTACTGTGTGCTGCCCTCTATCACAGTCAGGATCCCCATTGAACTAAAGGTGTGTTTTGTGGAGCAAAGCCCTGCTAAAATGTGAAAAAGCGGAAAAGAAAGAAACTTAAAAACTGAAACATCAATACTTGGACCCCTTCTCCTCAGTAACCTCATCCCACGTCACCAGAACTATAAACCCCTGCAGCTGCAGGATGTATATTTTACTTAATTGATATAATTTTCAGATAAGACTTTTTTGCTACAATGAATGCCAAACAAAGAACTTGGAGCAAGTTCTGCAGGCAATATATATACAAAATGTTTGTAACTCTTTTTGCCCTTTTCCCCACGGGATGTGTGAAATGATATCAAAGATAAAAGAAGCATTCCTCCAGATTAATTACATTTTGGAGAAATTCCCCCCATTGTGTCCATATTGTCTCCTAGAACTTTTTGTTCCCGTTTACTTGTTCTTTCTCGTCAGAAATGTGTTGGAGGACAGCTTAGTTCTGCTCAGTCCGCACGTTGACTTAAAGGGAACAACAGGCACAGAAAGGTACGTTAACCCGTCATGCTTACGGCCCCTTTTACATAGAAGTATACGGTATACAAAAACGCCTGTTTTAGGCTTCAAGTGGATTCACGACCGTGAAGCCATTGTTAACCGGCATTTTCGTATACCGTATACTTCTATGTAATCGGGGCCTAAGACGTGATATCACGTCGTGCCGTAGTGCATCACAATGTGTGAAAGACGTGATAATTCGTCATAGCTTTTGTGTTACTACTGCGTTCTCAAATTGACTTAAACAACAAAGATTTGCTCACTTCCACTGAAATCTCAACCACAACCTCGGTCTGAAACTGAATGACGTAATGCAGAAAACCCCACAACAGTGACGTTGCGTCAGACTCCACCATTGCTGAATCATGGATGGCGTCACTTCCACGGCGGCGCGCGACGTCCGCGGAAGATACGATGACGGTACGCACATGACGCTGCATGTGGTACGCGGATGGGACGTGTTGCGGAAGGTCGGTCAATTAGTGCAGCATTAACTGTATTTATTTGTCCTCTGATACAGAGTGATCCAGTCATGCCAGTGTGGGCCTCACATACCCTCTTCCTTAATGATCTGGCTAGGGAGGCTACCGTCAGACATAATCGGTATATCGGTATCATCTCAGATTTATGCTTGGCCTGCTTATGGCAGCACTGCTTAAAATTCATTTGGCCTTTCTAAACAAAGCAGCATTGGATTAGAATTCCGAACCTTTATCTAATTAACACAAGCATTAAATTTTCAATATCGCCTGGTTAAAAATCTCATGATCCTGAACAATTTCGATAAATTTTTCATTAGCATGCTATTGTTTGTGAACTTTGTAAACAAAATTACTGTTTTAATTTCTGTTTGTTTGTTGTCTGAATACATCGAATAAGCTTTGTCTAAATAAGGTACTTTTATTTGAGTAATTCCTTTGTATGTTTACTATATCGTATTGTTTTCTGGTTTGTTTACTCTTACTGAAACTGTGCCCCTAGTGGTAAATCCCTTTGTATTTATGCAAAAATGTCAACCCACATAGAGATCGAATCCAAGTTGGTCGACAAGGAAAGTTTTTTTCTTCAGCAAATGCTTTTGGCATGCTCATAAAAGTTGAATAAGGTTTACAGTTTTCCAATCTTTCTGCAGATCGGTTTCCTTGAGTCTGTTTAGCAAGTTTTCCATTCTTTTATGGACATCCGTGTTTAGACTTGCCAGTTTCAAAATTCAAATGATGGTTTTGACCAATATCAAAAATCTATTTTTTGCCACTATGGGCAAGAAGGAGGTTGAGGAAACCATCCTTTACCATTGGAGATGGCGCACAGAAGTATCCAGGCTGAAGAGAATCCACTAAGTAGGCCTAGCTGTAACAGGAAAGGATATCGTGAGGTATGGTAATCAGGGGTTCCTTATGAACAGCTTAATACTAACTGAATGAAGAAAGGCTAGTCAAGAATGAGATGTTGAAGTTCCATGGGCATGGAGTGCAGATAGGCCAACCAAGCAAGAAGTTTGCCAGCTGAATCTCCACCTTCCATTTACACAGAGCAGCGGTTCCTTGCTAAAAAATGGTTCAGATGAGCCCATTATGTTTAATTCTGATGGTAGCCTCAGTGAGTGTTTGCTTTGTCAATGACAACCTTGTGTTAAGCCTTCCATTGATGGCTTGAGGGCTTCCTGGTTTGCAATTGTTTGGCTTGGAAAGTATCAGAGATGTTGTACATACCTCTAAGGATAACTACTGCAGGAGTGGATAATGAACATACAGATGGGAGAACAAGTTTGATATGACTTGTACTGGGGCGTAGTGGGGGGGAGGGGAGGGTCAGTGTGTTGGAAACAATGCACCCCCCCCCCCCCCCACCCCCCCCCCCCACTAGGAAAATTCTTTGAAATTGACCACCCTGTCATTACAAGTCTTTTAAAATGACCATGAATTTAAAAAAAAGGAACAAATGAACCTCCCTCAGCTTCCTCACTTCACCCTGTTGTATGTAAATCATAGAGGTAGTGACACAGGGGTAGAAGCTTTTTGTCCCTCAATCTGCCCTTACTGAAATACATTGGCAGGGGGTAGATGTGCAAGGTGAGACAAATACCATCAGCAAGGGGGCAAGAGCCCCCTTCACGATCTAAAGGCGGCTTGCCCCCCCCCCCTTATTATTGCAGAGCAGTGTCTTTTAAAAATTGCCCTCATTTTCATTCAAGAGATACAACAGTTGAACAAAGATCTGTACACTTCTGATTTCTCAAACATGTTACACCAGATTAACACTGAAAACATGCAACACTCAGAGATGTTACACCAGATTAACATTGAAAACATGCAACACTCTGAGATGTTACACCAGAATTAACATTGTGCCCCCTAAATATTTTTTCTGGCGGAAACCCTGCAGCAAATGATGGAGAACTTCCTACGTGTATATTTTCATTAATAATGCATTTTCTTAAGTTATTGCCCCCAAAAGAAGTTTGATAAAAAAATTATATTGAAAATTATATTTAAAGTAATGTGAAGTTGTCTCTCTGGATGATGTAAATAGGCGAAAAAGTTAGCTATGTGGGTGATATGTACGACATTGTAATGAGGATAATGATTATTTTTGCAGTATTGGCCGTTGGCAAAATTGACTAACAGAAATTCCATTTATAAGGCTTTGCCTTACATCGTTTAGTTATTGGCATTATTAGAATAAACATTTTTCACAGAACACCATTTTCTTGGGCATGTCTAAATCCAAACAACGAAAACAGAACTAAATGTGAAATGATTGTAATTAATTATCCTTGGGCATCGTTTTATTAAACCTCGATGGTCTTAATAGTGTGTGCAAATACCGACACCTCTGAGGTGAAAATATGGCCCTCGCAAGACAATGACGTGTTTGTGGAGATATTTTTAAGAAGACATATTATGATAAGGTTAAGTAACCTTCTGGCTATGTTTTGTGACGAGGTAGTTCGGTACTGAATTGTTTCCAAGGAGAATAAGACATTTGCTGTTCGTTTCAAATTGTAAATCTTGAGGAAGGTTGCCTCAAATGTAAGGTAGAGAAAAATATCAGATGTGATGGAGGCATTCTGGCTTTCAAAGAAATGATTTCATTAAGAATGATGCCCATATCCGAAAATATCTTCATGCACGCTCTTTTTTTGCTTTTTTTCTGCAGTATTATGGAACCATGAGGTAATGAGTCCGGAAAGTTAAAAAAACATGTTGTTGTCATTTTCATCCTGACAAAACCTTTTTTGATAATACAGATGCAGTGTTGAAGAACTGTGTGGTAAATATATTGACTAATAAACAAAAAAAAGTTTCATCTTGTCAGTTCAGATTCCATAAGGAGGCAATTTAAGGACGCAAATTTGTTTGACCGACATTTTGTCAGTGAAACTTGCTAACCAGTCAGTGCGGTTGGTATCCCAATCAGACTGCCTTTCAACGAAGCACAGCATCTATTTCAAGTTGCCCAGAGATTCACCACTCAGCAAACTGAAGAAAAACATTGTGTAAAACCTGCAGGAAGAAATTATCAACTTCAGAATTGCTGTAAAACTAAGTTGTGCCATTAGAAATAGAATGCAGAAAAACCTCCACACTTTTTGTCTCAAAGCCTTATTCAGGGTAGACTAAAAGCTGCCAGAAGGGAGTCCCGGGGCTATTAGAATTGTGATGGTTGCTGTTAGTGGAATTTCATAAGCCAGCAAACAATAGTTTTTATGAGAAAGGCTGATGTGTAACAATCACAGGCTATGAAACTGTGTGTCCTTAATATTTCATTTGAATATTTATGATGTTGTTGCTGAACTCACCCCAGTGGTCTGCGGTTGGGTGCTGGTGAACCAAACCATACATCTGTTTTTGGGTGCTGATGAAACAGCCCCATTGACCTCCTGTTGTTAGGTGTTGATGAAACTGCCCCACTGATCTGTTGTTGGATGCTGATGAACCAACCCCATCTTTCTCTTGTTGGGTGTTGGTTAGCCAACCCCTTCAATCTAAAGATACTGTGCTTGATGAACCAAGCCCATTGATGTGTTGTTGGGTGCTGATGAACCAACCCCATAGATCTGTTGTTGGGTGCTGATGAACCAGCTCCATAGATCTGTCATGTCTGTTGTTGGGTGCTGATGAACCAACCCCATTGATCTGTTGTTAGGTGCTGATGAACCAACCCATAGTCTGTTGTTGGGTGTTGATGAACCAACCCCATAGATCTGTTGTTGGATGCTGATGAACCAACCCCATAGATCTGTTGTTGGGTGCTGATGAACCAACCCCATAGATCTGTTGTTGGGTGCTGATGAACCAACCCCAGTGATCTGTTGTTGGGTGCCGATAAACCAACCCATGTTGTCGGGGGCTGATCTGGTATTCATTGGATTTGGAATAAAAACTTTGCATAAAATGTGTTTCTCTTCTGTCTTTTCAGGTTTGAACAAGAGGCAAGATGGCCGAGGCAGAATCCAGTGCAGTGGCTGGAGATCCAGCACAACCAGACCAGGAGAATCCTGCCCCTGCAGAAGTTGCAACTGCTTTAAACAACGAACAGACTGCATCAAGTGAAGCTGGTCAGGAGGACGTCGATGTACCACCACCTAGGGTCATCGAAGTTGAAAGGAAATTTATTGTGCCAGAAGACTGTACATCCAGACTTGAAGAACTTGGTGCAGAACTCTTAAAAACGTCCACATTCACTGATGAATATTTCGATGTCCCGCAGCTGACCTTGACAACAGAGGATTACTGGTTGCGCAAGCGAGATGGACTCTTTCAACTGAAATTTCCGGCTGTGAAAAAAAATGTAGGTTCGTCATCCACGCAGTACATTGAACTGGAGAAGGAGGATGCCATCTTGGAGAAAGTGTCAGGCGTCCTGGAGGTGGAGTCCGGGTCCATGACGCTGACGGAATTCCTGAATCATTCCAAATGTACCTCATTCTCATGTTTCACTACGAACCGCCTGAGTTACAGTCTGGATAGTTTTGAGATAGTCCTTGACGAAACCAACTTTGGTTATAGTGTTGGAGAAATTGAAAGAATTGTCGTGGATGAGTCCAGGATCCCCGAGGCTTTGGTTGCCATTGACGATATGGCGAAAAAGTTAGGTACGTCCTCATTTATGCATTTACTGGTACTTATGTTTTGTCGTGGCCATTCCATACAACCTTAGTAGTCGGATCTCATGTTACCATGGGAATGTTCCAGAAATGGAAGTTCTTCCGGTTAATGGAGATTCTCATACCTATTGTCACGTAGTCATGAGGTCATTTTTAGCTCACCCTAAAAATGCAGCAAATTTCAGCCGGATTGGACTTCAAATGTGACCCAATCTATCAAAAGTAGATGCAAGTCGCAATTGAGGAAAGGGTTAACAGCCTTACAGTACAATAGCTGAAATGTACGCCTGCGGGTTGACAAGAGTAGTGGACAGCAATAGGGCCATTTAGATGACAAGCCAAAAAACCACATTCAGATTCGATCCGATTGGATCCGATCGACCCGCATCAGGTCTCATTTGCATTTTATGGTCGTATGTGGTCCAATGCGGTCCAATGTGGATTCAGGACCATTTTAAATCCACATTGGACCGCATTGGGTAGTGTTTACACGCAAGAGTTTTGAACCACAATCGGATTCGATCGGATCGCATGTGGATTTTTGCCTGTACATTCACGACCCAGGTGAGCACATGGTCCATGGACCATTTCATTGAGGTCTTGCCACCAGAATGGGTCCTTGGGATCCTAATTTGTCAGCCACCTCCAAAGATAATGGAGCTTTCCCGCAGTGGCCTGGTTAGCCTATAGCCTAGTTCATACTTCGACGCACGACTATCGGCATCCGACGCGCGATCAAAATCTGGATGCCGACTATGCGGAGTTGATTCGTACTTCAGCGACGGTGACACGTTATGAAGTGATCCAAGTAATTACAGTCTAGCGATCGGACGCCGACCAAATCGCGTGACAGGGTCGGCATCGAATTCAAGATAGCGCATCGGTCGCCGGTGATGGTCGTGCGTCGGTCGCCGGCGATGGTCGTGCGTCAAAGTATGAACTAGGCTTATGACAACATTTAGCCAAGATTCCTTCCGTTGTCAAAGCCTGCTCAAACAAAAGGTGAATCTCCACCAAACGTTGTCGCAGGCCTAAATGGCCATTTGCGAAAACTCACTAATAGTTTTTCCGGGACAGCCCAGTTGCCTACCACAACGTTAGCCAGGATTCCTTCCATTGTCAATACAGGTGAATCTCTGTTCAATGTTGTCGTCTGCCTATTAACTCATGGGCCATTGCGAAAAGTCTATTTTCATATGCAGTGTATGGGCAGCCATCATTCCTGCTATGGAGTGATAAATAAGATGATTTCAAAGTGCGCGGAGATATGAAAGAAGGTGTTGCGCTCAAATTTCCTAATAAAAATGTCAAATGAATTGACACTTGAATGATGTTGTCAACTGAAATTGTCACTTGACCATGGATGTGCAGTTGCAGTCTTATCACATGCCTGGAATTTTCAATGTAATAACCATTCAAAAAGATTGAGTGTGAACTGACGTTAAGATACGTTTGGAATATGAATGATGATTATTTTGTTGAATTTACTGCCATGGTCTTAACCCTTTTACTGCGGCAGCAACTTTTCCAAATACAACAAAGTGCTGCCACCTATCTGAAAATTCCACAACTAATTGTTGTAAGAAGTGCAGATAAAAAAGTCAACATGTCGTCGCCTCCCCCAATGTGCCTTCAGTAGGAACCATTAGACGTGCTCTGCACGTCATGTGCATATGAAGTGACATGGGCCATGACGTGCTGTGCATGTCCGCCATAGTGAAACTGAGTACGTAAATGAAATAGCTAGCCCTGCATCTGATTTTGAAATGGTCTGAAGCTGCAAGGTATTCGACCATTTCCAACAGTTTCAAGAGGACTGGTGAGGTACAGAAACTTTATAATATCTCAAGACTTTGGTCACCTACTGGTCAATGGGATCCTAGCTACGATAGAGGGCACCACACCAAAACCCGGTCCAGTACAATGGACGCCTTTTGTGTGGGAAATCGATCAGGACCGTGATGTCAGTTTCATTTCAATAGTTTTAACCACTGGTGACACCTATTGAGGCAGTGGGCTATAGGGTCCCCATTTATCGTAGATGTAGTTATGCTGAGGACAGGTCATAGTAAATTGCAGTCACCATGCATACTATTGGTTACCACCTGTTCTGAAACTAAGCAAACCTCATCATAAATTCTGTGTAATACTATTTTCTGCCGTTACCTCACCTTCCGTCACACAGATGTTCATCCTGGTCGCATTAATTTGTCAAAACCATATTCGATACCTTGTTGCCGGTAACAGCAAATTACTATAAAGAAAATTACCATGCTAACTGCGAAGGAGTTGGTAAAAAACTACTTTGGTAATCCCGAACTGTGATCTGGGCTACTTTGAATTCTGCTAGGATGCTGGACTGCCACCATTAGACTAGAAAAGTTGGGCAATCTGTGCACATAAAACCAAATTCACACTAGTTAGGGACTCGAGGGAGGGATCTGTGATCTCATGCGGTGGTCACGCCGTATTTAAGACCGCGGGTTATCTAACTTTATGCCCGTTCCGAGTAACATCTCACCGGTGATATAATTGTAATATAAATCAATCAAATTGCCATTTCTTCGTGAGCTAACGGCTGAGAATATGCAAATGGGATCCCTAGGAGACTCCTGCGACTTCGCAAACACTGATTTTTCAGTGTTGTGTAATTACTGGCCTGCGCTCTGAAATTACCTACATGACGCTCATGCTAAGTGACTCCGCAATGTCTTATAAATTTATGATCTGGGCGTACTAGTGTGACATCGGCCACGGCTGACAATTACCTAGGGTCATTAGTAGGGCAAAGAAAATACTTTATCATGATTTAAAATGAACTTGCGGGTCTGGAACATTTTACTGCTTTTAGCATCCAGGATCAAAATCGGCACGTCTTTCTGCTTTTTGGCTGCTGAGGCAGTTGATTAGCTAATGCTTAAGTTGTTTATCTGTTTGACACATGAAAGGCTAGAAATTGAGCATAAATGAAACAGATCAGAAGTCAGGTTCACCTCAACTTCACTGCCTCTGGTAGTGTATACAACTGTGGTATCCCAGACTGATGTATGTTGCCACAACTCTTGGCAAAGTTGACTTCTAAGTTGGCCATCTAAGTCAGCCAACTTAGTAGACGTTTTAAGCACCAAGTTGGTTGAAATGGTCGCAAGACAAACAAGATTAATGATGACTTTCAATATACCAATCTGATTACCCTGGTCCACTTTGGGTTCAGTTTATTAAACCAGCTGATTTGAAGTATGTCTGCACCGAAGAGTAAAATCTCCTTTAATGGACCTGCTCTAATTAAAGGCATCACAAAGTCAGTTCTGGGTTTGGGTCCGTATATATTCACAAACCTACTTGACTCAAAGTGTGATACTTATCTTTTGTGTTGAACAAAGGATAAGTGTCACACTTAGACTTAAGTAGGTTTATGAATACGGGGCCCGAAGACTCCATTTCTATTCAGTTCTTCCCGTTTTGGGACAGGGCCCTCCTAAACTGGGGTATCTGTCGAAAGACATACAGTACTGTATGACAGCAATTATTGCTGTCTGAGAGCAATAATTGACTATCTGACGGCACTGACTTTCAACAGAAAACTGTCACGTGGAGTGCGAGCGCCTTTAAACCCAAGTTTCCCTAACATCATTAGATAACTGTGACATGGATTACCACTGATTTGTGCACATTTCCAAGCTTGGCACTTTGCCCATGTTGGAGTAAGGGTGAATCATACTTTAGTGGAAACAACTACCAGTTGGGGGACATCCTTTTGACGAGGTACGACTCTGAGCATCTCTGCCTTACTTTGTGTTTTAAAGCCCAATGGAAAAATTGGTTGTGTCAATTGGCGGTACACTTTGTCAAATTCACACCAGAAAAACTTCACACTCTGGCTAATTGTCGTCATGTAAAACATTGAAATTTTCCGATTAGCGCTTTTCCAATTAAGTGGTGGATGTTCCATGACCTGCATGTCAAATTGGTCACTTTACCCAATACTGCTCGAGTTCGTTTGCGCCTTGTAAAAAAATATGCAAATACACAGCGCTAATGGTGCAAATGAACGCTGGTTAGCTGTTCGCGGAGGCCTGTTGCATCGTAATGAACTTAATACAATGGTTGGCAGCCAATGAAAAAGACAAGTTGTTGAATGTCGCTGTTAACTGTTCATTAGTAAGTTTCTGACCTGAGGTGGTGACTTTTTTATCGATGAGGTTGTCTGGTTCATTAGAAGTGTTACATTGGTTAAGTATTGACAGTTCGGTCAGTCGTGGGGTTTGATGAGCTGTTTGGTTCATCGTCTTCAATATATCAGTGTTTGTGAGATTCGGGGACTTATGAGGATTTGGCTTGGCTCTGAGATGATGGTGCACTTTCTTCAGGCCATTCCAAAGGTCCTGGGACAATACTCATAAAACTACTGGGTCCATATTCATAAACACACTTAAGTCAAAGTATGATACATGTACTTATCTTTTGTGTTGAACAGAGATAAGTGTCACACTTAGACTTAAGTAGTTTTATGAATATGAGGCCTGAAGTTTTAAAGTGTGACACTTATCCTTTGTTCAACACAAAAGATAAGTATCACACTCTGACTTAAGTAGTTTTATGAATATGGGCCCAGACCCCATATATTCATAATCGTACATGAATTTCTCTTTTGTGTTGAACAAAGGATTGTGTCGCACCCATATTTAAAAAACTACTTAAGTCTAAATGTGACACTTATCCTTTGTTCAACACAAGAGATGACACTTTGACTTAGTATGTTTATGATGGACCCTGGGACCTTATTCACAAAGCCCCCTATCTTTGAGGGTACGTAAATCCTTTGTCAGGCTGGTAGTGGGTTTCCCACAAATGGACAATAGTTTACAGTACACACTCCGTGAAGTAATGACAACTTCATGAATAAAGTCCCAGGTCATGTCGATTCGGGGATGACATCCCAACATTTGAGTATTTCATTTGGCATTGGAATGTGCTGAATGTATGCTGCTTCCAAAATGCAGCACAGATGGAGCATATGCTGGATATGTGCTGCCATTATGCTCATTGCTGTGCTGTAGATGTGCTCCAGGTATGCTGAATGGTATTTTTTGGTAGTGGTAAGTCAAGGAGATTGAAAGAGCAATACTAGCTTTGTATTTGTTTTGTGATTTTGATCAGCAGCAAAATCAGGGAGTTGAGTTGAGTATAGCTTCTTCGAAAAAACTGGTCGTGGTTTTCGAGACTTTTTAGTACTATAGACACTTTAAGGCCTGCAAGAACTTGTGATTATGACATATCAACATGCCGGCCAGCTTGTCTCATCAAATGGCAGTCCATCAGTTGGTTATGAAATATGGAAATTGTAATGCCTAACCCCGAAACCTGTGAATTACATTCCAAGCCATCAAATTCGTAATTGAACTGAACAACTTGATATTGAATACATACAAAGAACGATGCCCAAAGAACAAGCAGCGGAGGGAAGTGAAGTGCAAGTGAAACAAGTCTGCGGACTAGACGTTGGATAAATCGATGCAAATATAAAAATCTATATGTGAATCCATCACTTATTTGACAAGAAGAAATCTTGGTCCACATTACCCGGTCTCGTAGGGCGTCATTTTCTAGCCGCATTAATCATCTTCAATTTTGCTTGTCAAGTTACTGTCTAGCACATTGACTGTTGTACAATGACCCCAGCTGGTTACATTGGTGTCTGGCTTGACCATGATTCTTTTCCAACCCAGAGGTTTTGAAGATAAAAGTGTCTTTCAAATGTTTCTTCAGTTTGTGAACTTTTCTGGCCTGATGTTACACTGACACTGGTTGGTGACACTTTGACTAGAGGAAGATTCCATTTGATTTGGGATGCCATCTCTCATCCAATATGGCCGCCACATCCACCATCTTGATTTTCATTTCAGGACATTCCAGGCTGCCTTGCTTGGAGTTACGTTTTCACTCACGGTGGGGCAGGTGTGGTAACACTCAGGGGCGGATCCACAATTTCGGAAAAGAGGAGGCGCACTCTGCTAGAAACATTGAAATCTGTCAATTTTACAGATTTGTTGGCCGAAACAGGGACGTGCGACGGGTGCACCCCCCTTGGATCTGTACCTGACACTTGTATTAAAGTAAACTAGTGAAGTCATATCTCTGTGCTGACCCTTGCTGGCATTTAAGTGAAAATTAGAAACTGAAAATTTGTTGGCTATCTTGGATCGCGCAATCATCTTATTCAAATTTACAACATGCCATGCCGCAAAGTTAGTTCCCAGTAATTAGATATTGGTGCATATGATCCCAATTGTGAATCGCCTCAGTATACATTAGTGCATATTTATATACACATTTATAGTACTGATTGGGGAGATATCATATGAATTCCGATCGGAATATCACAAATTAAGACATGAATTGGAGAAGTGCACAGATAATTGGCTCGGCGAGTAGATCCTCATCGGAACACTGGCAATTAATTATGGATACAAACAGAGAATAACTCATCAGGGCTCTCAATATCGTCATATTATCGGAAAAATTGGGCATTTGAGAAAAAATTTCACCGAAGATTGCCGTGGAATGTTGTAATTTATATGTACGCTTACGCCGCAATCAACCACTATTGTTGCCACGTCATTATGCGGGCATAACCCATCGCAGCATTTTCATAACGCGCATTATCCCGGTAATGTAAGTCATGGAATCATATCTGCATAATTATGTTCTAACATTTATATCAATCAGGAGCGCTAAGCCTGCGGTTGATGGGATCAAGATGGTCGCCTCATCCCGTGCCGTCTTGAGTCTAATTATTCGGGCGGAGAATCTTATTTTGTGATTATCATGCAAATACTCTGCGCTTCAAGCAGTGTGATGCGAGATCTTTTGCTTGGCATTCTGATGGTGTAGTGAAGGGACATCCTGAGTTAAGGTATCTTGGGATATTAGGGAGGTTTCGCAAGCGCCCGGTTAGGCCATACGACGACGTTTATCTATTGTTTGGGTATACCCACACAATAGATGAACGTCGTCGTAGGGCCTAATCGGACACTTGCGAAACCTCCCTATTATATGCTGTTGGCGTTGGACTTTTAAAAAAAAGTTTGGGTTTATAGTCTGATATCAACAATGGTAGAGGTGTCTTCTGACTTTACACTTTAACTCCACAGTCTATCCTGAAACCTTTCAGTAGAACTCAGATGAGCTGTTCATTCAGCGCTACAATCCGAGCATTTCCGACCAGTACCCATTTATACACCTGGGTGGAGAGAGGCCAGTGAGGCAAAGAGACTTGCCCAAAGTTTTTCAAACAGGGTGGGAGTGAAATTCAAACAGGATGGTGTAATAGAAAATGCAAGTTACATTTTTAGCCCGCTTGGCCGCAAGGCCCAGCAGGGCTTATGCTGTGGTTGGGGTCATTGAGTGGTGGTCTGTCGTGCGTCAAGACGTACGTACGTACGTACGTACGTACGTACGTACGTACGTACGTCCGTAAACTTTGGTTGTTAGCGCTCTAGCGCCTTTATTTTTTGACGAATCTTTTTGGCCTTTGGTGGGTGTATATATGGGCCTAAGATCTAGGTCGAGTTCGATTTTGAGCACGGTTGGATTCCTATTTTGGCCTCCAGGGGGCGTTTTGTGCANAACTAGCGCTGGCCATTTGGACAATTCTCTCATCAAGACAATGAATGCTAATACCAATCAAAGCAGTTGTGAGTTCGTTATCTTAGCTCTGATGAGCTCCGTTGATCAGGGTGAATATGATGCGTTAATATACGAACGATACGGTCCCGTCAGGTGTAATTGCAAATCGGCCATACTGTTTCTTCTAGTGTTGTTATGAATCATCCTTGTATCATCATCCTCTGAGCTGATCTCGCGCTGACAATAGTTCCTTCGATACTGACACGCCACTTGGCCAGACACGGCAAGATTTTTTCACATTTCTTTTGAAAAAAAATACCTAAAAATCACCCAGTGTCATCTAGTCGGGGATTTTTGTGTCATTTTTTCAGATAACTTGAAAACCTCATTGTTTGATGTTGCAATGTGACATATTTAACATATATTTCATAATATTTTTCCTTCAGATTAAACTTTTATGAACTTTCTTGCAACGCGAGCGCTCCCATAGTTAAAATTCTGTCCCTTTCTCAGGTTCCTAAAAGGAAAAATTGCCATAGTTTTCCGCAATATGCTGCCACGCAATTTTTGATTTCAGGCCTTCAGGTGGGTTATCTGTTGGTATAACATTTGTTAATTGTTGATAGCGAACAAAAGATGTTTGTCTAATCCCGCCAGCAGCTAATGGAGTGGATAGGGGCCTACCGTCTTCAATACGAGAGAGAAAAAATAAAAAGGGAAAAAAATTTAAAAACACGAGATTTAGACGCTATCCATTAATGCAAAGTAATTAATGATCTTGATAACAAAGAAATGTTTGAAAAAAATCAGTGCATTGCTATGGCATACGGAGTTGATCTGCACCGGCAAAATACTAAATGGGTATTTTTAATTATATCGTGCTGTCATATAAAAGTCGCCGTCATCAGCTCTAAGGGGAAGAGAATATTGTATAGCTGTTGAGTAAATAAAAATACCGCCTCAAGTCTGCTAGGAGGTATTTATTTCGACACTGTGCAATTCTGACGGGGCTTTCTTGACTCGGGATATATCATCAGTAATTCCTTTCATAATTGTTAGGTTTGTTTCCACAAAGTTTCTCTCACCTTAACATTTAGTGACATTTTCAATTAAGTTTCCATTAGACCGCCGATGTGTTCCGAAGGTGTGATTTTTTTTTTCTTGTAATTTTGCTGTTTTCACCCCATACGTCTGCACCTGATGTTATTGTTGCAAGTTCCTAGGCTTGACTTTGAATTTGGGAAGGCTTTCAATTGAGTTGTCTCTCGAACACCCCAGGATTTTGTTAAAAGGGTATCAGGCATGATACCCTTATTTGGTGACGCTGAAGTTGTCCGGATGATGTAAAAAAATTAGGCCTCGCTATGATAAGGCCTGTTACATTAATGGGCATTTAATGGTATGGTATGGAAAAACCGATGCAATCATGAAATTTTTCATAGAATTTGTTGGTCAGTATTTTTGTTTAGTCTCAAGAGCAGCTTTTCAAAAAATGGTAATAACGTCATTCCGATGATAGCCAATCTCAATCTTGTGTCAAAATCGGCTCATTCCAATCAACGATTCTTAATAAAACATCTGTTTGGATGAAATCAAGTGTCTAGTCCGATCATCGCCATTAATTGATCAATTATTCCAAGCGAGGGCGTAAGTAATCGTGAACTCGTCTTAGATTTGGTTATTACGTAGATAGGAGAAATTAATCAAGTGCTGAAGCGTGTCCAGAGGCTGGGAAGCAAGACAACCCATGACTAGTCAAGCGTGTATTTATGGCAGGAAATATTAATTAGGCTTGGACACTTTTGGTGATAGATGGGGTGGGGATAGGGCAGTATTGCCCATAGGCACGTGTAGGCAGTGTATGAATGTTTATGTATGTCAAGCTTTTGATGACTAGAACATAAAACTTTCTGTGTTGAGGGCATTAAATGGTCTTAAATGGTGCCTGAAAGGGTAACCCAATAATTACAATAAAAGTTGGGTTCGTACACTTTGATAAACAAAATTGTATCGATTTGCCTCATTACGTTGAATTCCCAACCCACATGCCTGGCAACATTCAAATTATCGAGTATTGCATCATACATGTACATAAACATAAATAAAAAGTATGTTGAAATTGAATTTTGTTGACAAACACAGGCAATATTGGTGATGTTTTTTACTTTGTAAATGTATAAGTAGACTGAAATATCTGCCTTGAAACTAAACCGTGCATCTATGCTTGAGAAAGGAATCTCATTGCTTTAGCTTGAAGCCAAAGATAAAGATAGACCCACCCCTTCAGAAATATGTAACGACTTCCCAATCCATGATTTCTATTAAGATTCTCTCAGAAATCGTGAAATTTTCTTGATTCTGACCCAAAGAATGCCCTATTCTAAACAAAGAACCTCCTTCAGCTAACTGGTAAGGTAACGTAATTGCCAGCAAAGATGGTCACATGAAACTAAGACCCTGAACTTTTTGTAGGTGTGTTCCCAGCTACTTAACTCCTTCCCAATCCATGATTTCTCAAGAAATTCCCTCAGAAATCATGAATTCTTGAATTCTGACCCAAAGAGTACCCTTTTCTGAGAAAGAACCTGCCTCAGCTAAATTAGTAAGGAAATGTCATCTCGAGCAAAGATGGTATCGTGTTAACTAAGATCCTGAACTGTTTGTAGGCGTGTTCCCAGCTACTTAGCTCCTCTCATAAGAAACATGCCAATGACCAAGGGTAAAAATGATCACCCTGAGCAAGACTTAATCCTGAATACAGTGCAACATAAGTACTACCCTATAAATTACCCTTCTTGCAGCGTCATCAGTCATTGTCAGTAGGTGGGGGTAGATTTTTACTTGTTCGTAACTGTATCGAATGTTATGTGCAGACCGAAGGTATACACCAAATTATTGTTGTTTTTTCTCGCTAAGATTGACACCTTTATTGCATGAATTTCGCTACCCTACCCACATGGGGAAGAAACCATGGGAGATTTGCGCTAACTAGCTCTTAATCTGATGCGTGGAAATGACACATTTCATCAGCAAGACATGTTCAGTGTCTTAGAAATTAATCGGTGTAGTATGGCAGTGCCACGTTACGAGATTTTCACCTCATGTTACGCCAGTTTGCATCGCTAATTAAGACAAACGGAGGACACTGACGTTTAGTGTTCACTCGTTGATTGCCAACGTCATCTAGCCTAGCAATGTAACATTATTGTTTTTACCGATGCTTCTTCGATAGCAAGCTGGCCTTAATCAGTTGTATATTATGTCCTATGAGTTTGGAGGAATTTCTCGCGTAATTACCGAAGTGCAAGCTTTTTCTGGCCGTGTTCATGTTGGAACTGTAGTTTCTCAACTCATATGCCCCAGATTTAAGCAGACAACTTCTGCATGTTTTGCAATTTTCTGAAAACCTTGGACATGAATTGGAAAAAAATTTGAAGAAATATTCTTCAGAAAGGTGATACAAACTAATTTTCTTCAAAAATATTTCAATTAAATACCATAGGATGTCAGAAAATTTTGACAGAAGATGTCGTCTGCTGGACTAGGTTGAATTCGCCCCACCCCTGATACTGTGCATGCTTTGGGAATGACTCTCAAAACCAAGTTCAAGCAGAGTTTAACAGCTTCATGACATCAGCTAACAGAATAGGACAAATGTGTGAGTCAAAGTGAAAGTGAAAAGCAAAGTTTAATCTCAAAGCGTACATAATCTGTATAGCCGTAAAGTGTTAAGATAAGAAGTCTACACCATACTTTTTGTTCATTCAATGCGTACATTTCGCTCATTTCACATCAAAGATGTGCACATAAGAATGATGGCAACGAAACAAAATAACACTTGATCCCCTTACGAGATATCAAAACTAGTGATTAAAACCTTTGAGTTGCAACACCTACAAAATGGATAAATTCAGAATTTGCGCATTGATCTTTTTTAGTTGAACACCAGGGATGACACTGATATTAGATTACCTGAGTTTTCGAACACAATGATACCAGTATAGGAGATTTGACTCTGGATTAAAATAAAGCCGAGCCTACGCCCCCTGAGGACCCCTTGTAAATTTACACCAAAACAAACAGTAGTTGAATCGCTAGGTGTCGAATGGAAAAGTTATGGGAATGAAAGAGAAAGTGTTAGGTTTAAGCTGAGTGTCCATAAGTGATAATAGAACATGGGTTGTTGTCATACAGCTGATTGTGAGAACCACACTTGGTCTTTTGGGACTGACCTTGCTGCACTCAGGCACGGATCCGAGGTGCACACCCCCCTTTCAGCCAACAAATCTGTAAAATCGACCGTGAAATTCTGAAATTTGGAGCAAATCATTGAAATACACCGCGGATTTCAATATTTCCAACTATTTTTCAACTTTTCCGAAATTGTGCATCAGCCCCTGCCCTGGCACTCGGATGATACAGCTGGAGTACCAGTATTCCACTTTGATTTTGATGGAACACTGTATGACTTTTCCAACAAAGATGGTGGCCTACTAGTTCTCCCACATGACGCCATGGCCATTTTCATTTTCCAAGCATGATGTAACACTATAAATGCATCCTCTCAGACAAAATTACCTAAACTTTTGTGCCCATGGCTCGCTTGACCAGCTTAGGGTGTCAGTGGCCATTGAATGTACTGGTATTAGCTTCTGACGTCATATGGTGAGAATTGTTAGACCGCCATCTTTGTTGGAAAATGATCTATGACCAATCATCTTGTTTTTGTGGTCATCTTCTCAATATCTCCTTCTCATGCTTGTGGTTTTCAGAAACATTTAAAAATGAAATTCATACATTGAATCCAACATATCCAAGTAAAAGCACAATATCAATAAATTCATAACTGATACCATTGCTCATAGCCAACATCAGACAGTACAGCATCGTGTTAATAACAGGTATTTCACGGAAGGTGTGGCTAAACGCCATGACTCAGGGCCAGGGAGCACTAACCCCTTCATTACAAGGTAACTGAGATGTTAATGGCATATTTCAGGAATGATTTCAAAGATATACATATTCCAATGGGAAGTTGTTGGCTATGACCTGTCTCTGACCATTGGGCGATCTCTGTGGTCTTGTCATTCTGAAAGAACTCATGCTGAAGTCAGGGCTTCTGCTAAGCAGTGCGATTGTGGGATTCCCACCAAAACTCCTGTATCACCCAGAAAGTGCCTGAGGAGACCCCAGTTGGGGGCGAAAATTTGCAACATTCGAAGACGACTTTACCTTTACTATCATCTTTTCCTAAAGAGCCAATTTGGAAAATTGTCTCCCCAATTGCTTTACAAAAGCAACTGTGCTTTACAAAAGCAACTGAAGTCATCATGTGCCAGCTGAGTTGGCATTATAGTTGCCAAGACCACAGTCATCACATCAACAGGATTCACTGCATACTAGGCCTATTGAGTATTGGTGCTTCCACCTAGTGATTATCTGATGAACCAAGACAGCCACTTGATCTCTGGATCAGAAAGTGCCGAGCTATGAAGATGGGTCCTTGCCAACAGTGCCCTCGTATTGCCTGCTTTTCCATGGTGGAAATCTAGATTTCTAGAAAGGCAGGTGATGAAGCTCCAAATTCATGAATGAAGTGCGGTCTTTTCCAGGGGGTAGGGGCCTAACTAACCAAGTGGGTGATTGGCTGGTGAAAAAGTTTTGTTGTCAGCAGAGTGGCCCATAAGTTAATATACACTCTCTGTTGGATGCATGAAGCTTAGCATACATCACGCTTGCGACTGCTTGGAGACAACTTTCTAGTGACTAACTGTACCTGGTTTGTTCAGTTGCTGCGATGCGGGATTGTGACTGATATGAAACATAGTCTCGTCGAGTCTCAACGCCCCTGGATGTTACCCGAGTTGCTGCCAGTCGCAAGTGTAATTTACACAG